>JBBJLR010010244.1:0-13758 GCA_037577145.1 Brachypetersius gabonensis
GGGATTACTTTTAAATGACTGTAACAAGTAATCTGTAATGTATTACAGTTTGGAAGTAACTTGCACAACACTGGCTACTAGTGGCTACAACCCTACTAGTGGCTAGTGGCTACAACTAGTTCCAGTGACAAACTCAAGAAGCAAACTCAGGACAGCAGACTCGCCTTGGCTGACTGACTACATTTGGGGCTGGTGGGGGGGGGGACGACGACACTAAATTTGATTTTTGACCAGACTACCACTTTAAGCCTGGCCTGGGGGCTGGACTCAGAGGAGCTGGTAGTGTGTTAACTCGAGAAAAGCCTCTAAAGCAGGCTGTCTGCCTCGCTGTCTGCCTGGCAGATTAGCCGGCACTGCTTGGACTTTTAAGACAAAAGCTTTCTGTCTTCTTTGTAAATGGACTTCTTATATTTGTTGCCAAGCTTGAGATGGTCATTGTGCTTTCTGGGCCTTCTGGTTCACATCAGAGTGACTGTTAAGGCCCAATAAGAGCAGAGCATCTTTTACAGTGAGGCAAACTGCAGCTCAACATGGGCCGCCTGAAGAACCAGCCAGGACTTTCTCTTACTGGCTGCTGCGCTTTTACATCAGAGTATAATGCATCAGTTTTCCTTGTAACTTTTCAACAAGTAATGGCGAGTAATTGGTGCATATTTCCTTGGTCTCTCACTCTCTCTCCCTCTCTCTCGCTGCAGCTGTGATGTCTTTTGATTCTGCTGCTGCTGCATTGTGTATTGTTCTCTTCTCATCATGTCCTGACAGCGCTGCTGGAATATTCTAGGTAGAAAGAATATCAAACAACACGCATCTATCAATTTTTTATACCTGAAAAGTTTTAAAAACAGCTGTAAATGTTTTGCGCAATTTTGGCTCCTGATGGTTTATAAATGCATTGTCATCTGTTGCGGTCATGCACTTTCTAAGGCTCACTGCAGAGTGAAACTTTATTTTCACTACCTGTGAGTGTGTTTAAATGCACACCATCAATACGGTTGTTTTACCTATTTAATCAAGTGACTGGGAGATCTGTCTGCCAGGATTTCTGAGATCGTATTAAAGCGGTTAATGAATTGTAAGGTATTTGGATCAGAAATCCTGGGTTTTTAGTGCTAATGGGCAGAAACAGAACTGAAAATGCTTCTTGTGCTATTTTGTGCTATTTGAAATAAATGTATTTATTTACAGGATTTATATTGACCTCTTTTACTGACCATTTTGTGTATATAGCATAGTGTGGCATAGAGTTTTTATTTGATATTTGACTTTTATTTTAACCTAATATTGTTCTTGTCTGTGTAACTGTGCAGTTGTAACTGCATAAGTAATTTCCTATCGATAAAATTTGATCAGATTCTGATTCTAAAATATCTGCGAGTAAACAGGAAAAGAGGGATCACATATCTTTCGTAGAGTAAACAGAATTTTTTTTCTCGGTTTTAAAAATGGTGTCACATGCAAATGGCCATAAATAACAAAAATGCGGACAATTCTTTTATTTTAGGTCGTAGAAACAAACAGAGCTAACACTCGGGAGAATTTTCAGGATAGTCTCCGCCCACAAGTGGGTGAGCTGCAAATGGCAAGTGTGTAGGAGAACAAACACTGGTTCTAGACAGTTTTACACCAGTTATAGTTACTGAAATCAGAGTTTACTGATGCACTCCGAGTTCTGAGGTCAAACACCCAAAACCTTCTCCCATTGATGTCTATGGAGGGAAAAAAGCATTGTGCACCTTTAAATGCACTGTTAAGTTCTGAGTCGGCTTATAATAATAATAATAATAATAATAATACATTTAGTAATCACACTACCTGCCAAAAGATTTTGCACACCACATGTTTTTACCACTTGTGTTTATTTCATAAACTACAGAATTTTATTCTTGTTAAGCATCAGAAAATATTTCAAATAAAACCAATTTTACATGTTCTTTCATGTTCCTTTATAAGATGAAATAATCTGTAACAGAGCAGGTCTGACTCCTATTAAGTGGTGATGCAGAGTCAAATTCTAGACTGTACTTTAAATGCATTTGTTCACTGTTTCATCCCATTGGTTGTCACTTGATAGCTCATATTATATCTAACGGTTGTTTGGTGATCCACATTATAATTATGATTACATTAGGTGGCTGTTTATAGATCTGTAGTTATAAGTACAATTTGACATTTTCCGGTTAATAAAGACTCAATAGGTGATCTGTACATTTTTAGGAAAAAATTAACTGACATGCAAATGGACATAAACTCTACTAAACTAAGTAGTCAAACTAGTTTCTTCATTAATGTAGATCAAACCACAATATTTCTGAGAGCTGTGGCTAGTCCGGTTATTGGTCTTGTTTAAATTCAAGCCTCTTTTGGGACACACCACAGTTTATTCAGGTATGTGTTTCCTACTGTGATCTGCATTTATTTTTGTCCTACCCAAATATTTCATCGTGTCTGATCTCGTTGATCGTTTACATGTTTAAATCTTTAATAGTCCTACCAATATGAGCTCCATGCTTTGATCAGACTAAACTTAGGTCGATGAAGACCTTAAGTGAATCATTTCAAATAAAAAACAGCATGTTTTTGAAGATTTTCAGTGTTTGTAGGCTAATTTCAAAAGAAAGCAGTAATGATATATTTACCTATTAATTGTTCAGCTCTCTTTTTGATGTTTTGCACAGTAAAAAATACTTAATCTGTACTTCTGTTGTAAGATATTGTTGTATATAACACCGCTGCTAACTTACACTAATGGGCTTTACTGTTTTCTATTAAGTTTTTAATTCACTGTACCTTGATATAGATAGAATTTTTTAATTATTATAATTAAACCATGCTATAAAGTTCTGATCATACCACCCACTAATACTTTGTACAAACTATAATAAATACAAAAGTGTCTCTTAGAATGAAATAAGATGTTTTGTAAAGTTACTTATCTGAAGTATTTGTACCCCAGCATTTGTTCACATAGCATAGTGTATCTCCTATTGAGCTTTTCTTCAGAGTTTTTATTGGATTCTTTTAGACTTATATTTTATAGTTCCTGACATAAGCAATTTCCTCCAGGATCTATAAGGGTTCTGATTCTGATTCCAATTCTGATTCTTATAAACTGGATATCAGAAAAGAAAAGGAGTATCGTACTATCCATCACAAAAAAACCCATACATTTAGTACATGCTACCAGTGTGGCCTTTCACCTGCAGACAGAATAAATATCATTTGGGACTCCAGTTTCTTCTGCAGCGGAGACTCTGCCGGTCTGGACTGTCAGAGCACATTTCCGCTCGGACCGTCAGAGTCTGCCCTGCAGGTCCTCTGCTCACTCTGTTAACACTCTGGACCTTGCATTTGTCAGCCTGCATAAAGGGGTTTGAAATGTTGAGCTGCTTTGTAATCAACAGGCCTCAGAGCTGAAGAAGTCGAGCCATTCTGTATGCTGCCATGTACTCTGGGCTGTTTATTTATTTATTTTATTTTATTTTATTTTATTTTATTTTATTTTATTTTATTTTAAGGGCATTGGGCCATGCTGACTGCAAGGGCGGATGAATTTTGTAGTTTTGTAGTTATAATTAAGACTGGTAAATACATGCACGCTGCTGTTGCCCATAAAGTCCCTCACCCCTTTGTCATAATTATTGTCATGTTGTACTGCAGGCAGCGCTCAGTATTAGTGCTTATTTCAAAATGAAAGTGCTATTACTGCATTGCTCTTGGTGTAATAGTTATATTAAGGCACCCGAAGTGTTTATTGCTGTTTCCGAGCGAACAGCATTATCCGTGTTAATAGTTAAGGCATATCCTGCATGTTTTTAGGTGTCTTATTATTTTCATTATACTTATAGTTTACTCCAACCTGTATTTATCCTTTAGGAATAAACTGTTAGTCTTACTGTGCTTTTAAGGTCGATATATACCTGAAAAGACATCTGTCCTGATGGTATTGGACCTAATTTTTAAAGATGCTCAGATATTAATAATTAATTCCTCATTCAGCCCATGTAAGTCTGCAGCTGTTTGGAATGTGTTGTTTTGTGGTGTCACAAAAACAAAGCCTATTAAGCCTTCGGCTGTTTAGCTCCTCTCATCGTGAACTACTTTCACAATACAGCACATCCAATCAGAACAGAGCTCTTTACATACATTAGTCTTAAACAAACTGTTTAGTTCCAAGAGACACTTAATCTTATGTTTCATATTTATTATCTTTCATAAAGCATAGTAGTAGGTGGTATGATCAAACATTTATATCATGTTTAATTAAAATAATTAACATTTTCATTGGATATTATGATCAAAAGTTTATATCACACTTTAATTAAAGTAATTTACATGGTACCCTGAAGTGAACAGAAACCCATTAGAAACTATTATACTACTGGAGTATTATACTACAAATACCCACGTCTTACACATAATTAAATATCTAACTACAGATCAGATATGTTTAGTGTGGAATATCGATGAATAGGTAAACCTGTTATTACTGCCTTCTTGTTTACAAACTTTTGTTCTCTAAAAAACAAATATGCAAAACTTATTTCAAGACAAAACTCTTCCAGAACTCTGTATAAGCTGCTTCATCATTAGAAGACTAGATGTCCCTGCAAAAATAAACCATTACAGTAGTTGTTATTTCAATCCAGGATTTGAGAAAATGTAAAAATGTAAAAGGTCTGAGCATGTGTTTGACCCCTCTGTGTTTCACAGACCCCACTTCTTGTCTATAATTACTTGTTTTTGTCCAGTTTTCTTGCAGTGTAACACTTGCTGTGTCCATGTGGGCGTATGTGTGACAGAATACTGTCACTAGCAACACATCAGCTAAGCGTTTGAGCTGATTGTGATGCATCCAAATGTTACGGTCTCAAGTTCTGCAGCTATTTGTGGCACACTGGTATGATGTAATTACCAAACATATTCCTTAGGACAAATGTTAATGATAAACCGGTATAACTGATGGTCCAAGATTCTGACTGATACGGACCGAGACCACCTGTTTGGGTCGTGGCACATTTTAGCCTTCTGAAATGTCTGAAGGTCTGACACAGATGAGGTAGTTGTGAAAGCACTGTTTCTATAAATGGGCCATATGGACTAATTAATAAATGGTTTGTTTTAAAAGATAAATAGTTTTTAAACAGAATTCCAAGGAAAATCCAGTTTTCCATGATACAGGAAAAAGAAACATTTCAAGAGGTTTACAAAACATTCCTGTAACCCTTTTGAAACTGTTGCAGCACTAACATCTCAGCGGTGTTTCACTGAGGTGAAAATTACCATGACAAAACACGTGGAACGTCAAACCCGGCTTAGCCTCTATATATAGAGCAGTGGAGTGGCATTCTGCTTCAAAGGCAGCTGGTGAGAAAAGTTAACGAGCATTCAAACCTCAAAAGCTTCCATCCTTCTTTCTCCTTCTCTTCTTTTTTTTTGCTGTCTTCCGCCTCTCCATCTTTCAGCGGCTGAGTGACAGATGGAAAAGATGAGGAGATTACGCATTCTTTGTTCGGAAAACAAAAGCGAACGATGGGGAGGGAAAAAATGACAAGCGTGACGTACGGCAGGCAGAAGTGAGGAAGATGAGAGAGAGAGAGAGGAAAGGAGTGCAATGGAGGAGGGAGACGGAGGGATGGAGATAAGATAGGGATAGAAAGATAGGGATCACATATTAGAGAGAGAGAGAATTTAGGCTAAACAAGAAGTTTTAAAGGGATATATTACAGAGAACATTTTCTAGCTTTTTAAAAACATAAAACTTTTCCATATCCAGCTTCTTTGGTCCACAGATGGCAACTTAGCTGTGAAAACAGCCCTTTGGAATGTACGATGCTTGCGAATGTAAACAATCCTGTTTACATTTACAGCAGTTTAACCCCGCCCACTCACAGGGAGTGATTTCATCTAGATTGCTGATTTCATCTGGATCACAATGCAGGGCAGCCAATCAGAACGAATCTCATTTGCATAAGACCAGTAACAAAAATGGCCTTGGGGGATAAAGAGGAAAGCAGACACAAAACAAAGGCCTTTTTTTCTTCATAAAGCCAAAAAACATAAATAGACTTAAGAATAGAGGGGAAAAAAATCCCTTTTAAGACTGAGAGTGGAACGACAGCAAAGTAATGGTGGGAAAAGGAAAAAGGAATTATTTTAGCAAGTAGATGAAAGTGCGAAGGTAAGACGACAAGCATTTCCTCAAAGGTGAAGGACGAATGGAGGACAGGGAGCGAGCGAGATTGCTCATCCCTGATTCCGCCGGGAGTGAAGGCATGCAATCTCTCTATCACACACTGTCTCTCTCACACACACACACACACACACACACACACACTCATATACACACTCATATACACACACAAAACATTGCTCTGGTATCACCTCTGCTCCCCAGCCAGCACCAATTACTTTAACCCTGCCAAGACTAAGACCATTTCCCCTCATTCTCTCTCCATCCATCATCTGCTTTCACTCTCTGGTGTGTGTGTGTGTGTGTTTTTGTTTTTGTATGGGTTTTTCTTTCAACCTGTACTTCACTCCAGCCAGTGGCTCATCAGAAGACAAAGCTTCACCTCTTTTTGGGCCAAAGACTTTCAGTTCAGAGCCAGTGTGCAGTATGTTCAGTAGCTCCTTTAAAAGGCCAGGATTATAAAAAAAAAACTAATTTTGGCACATAAACATGCAGGTTTCAGAATGTACCTGTTTATACAATCCAAATACAGCAAAAGGCTCAGACACCTGAGAAACGTCTGGCTGATCTGTATGTTGTAAAAGCTAATATTAGAATCAAAAACTTTATTGATCGCAGAAGAAGTTTTTTATGATGCAACTTCACAGAAACAATATAAAATATAATGTTTAAAAAAAGTCAAATAAAACTTTGCAGAAATACACTATACTAAATAGAATCTATACTCAATACACAAAATGCTGGGCTCAGTTAGAGAGGTGACAATAAATATAGATAAATAAATGACTGCTAAGTAACTCAAATAACACAGTTGTTCTCTATCACAAGTCTGTTATTGCACATAATAAAGATAGTGGCATAGTGGATATCTGGTCATACGTGAACACACCACAGCACACAGTGTGAACAGCACGAAATACATCCTATGCATTTAACCCATTCACCAAGTGAAGCAGTCTGTGGGTCCCATGGAGCAGTGTGTGGGGACGGTGCCTTGCTCAGGGTACCTCAGGGAACCTAGCGGTCTTGGGAATCGAACCCGTAGGGTGAATGCCCAAACCAGCTGCCCCGGACTTGTGCAAGGACACTGCATTCAATACATAGACTTTAATATGGAGTTGATCTCCCGTTTGCAGCTACAGCGGCTTCTACACTTCTTTTGAAGGCTTTCCACAAGATTTTGGAGTTTCTGTGGGAATTTGTGCTCATTCATTCTGTGGAGCATTTATGAGGTCAGGCACTGATGATGTTGGATGAGATGTGCTGGTTCACAGTCTCCGTTCCAGTTCATTAAAGGTTTTGATAACTTGCATTCTCTTGCACATTTGCACTCTTGCACATCTCTGCTGCTAAACTACAGTACTGGTCAAATACTGTACTTATCCTCAATGTAGCCATTGTCATTTGCACTACACATTGTCTTGTCCTGTCTCGTTTAGTGGTATTGTTGCTCTTGTTCTGTCCTGTTTTGCACTTGTGTTCTGTTCTGTTCTGCTCTTGTGTTGCACCATGGTCTTGGAGGAACGTTGTTTCATTTTTACTATGTACTGTGTATATGGTAGAAATGACAATAAAAATCTACTTGACTTGACTTGACTTGAATTGACTAGATGGGGTTGAGGTCAGGGCTCTGTGCGGCCAGTCAAGATCTTCCTCACTGAACTCATCCAGCCATGTATTTATGGAGCTCTCTTTGTGCACTTGGACACAGTCATGCCGGAATAGAAAAGGTTATTCCCCAAACTATGTCCACAAAGTTGGAAGCATGGCATTGTCCAATATGACTTGGTCTGCTGCAGCATTAAGATTGTCCTTCATTGGAAGTAGGAAGCCTTGCAGAAACCCTGAAAATACATCTGACCCAATACTTTTGTCTTATGGTGTACAAATATTGGTTGCTGAAGTAGAACGCTGTTCAGAGCACAAAACTGAAACTGCGTATTATTTAAAGCAGTTGGTTCTTGATGCTTGTATCACCCTCAGAGTCGCCTGTCTGCGTTGTTGTCAGGCTTTAATGGTGGTCCGCTCTCTCTGCTGTCCGCAGCTCTGCAGGGTTGAGTAGTTTCTGCAGCTCAGTGCTGGACTCCTGCAGGCTAACAAGTTGGAGCTGTCCGCAGTGCTGAAACCACTTCGCTTTGGTCCTCTCCTAAATGCTGCGAGCTAAGTGATGGACCCCCCCTCCACATTTCCTATTTCCCCTGCTCAGACCCCACCGATTCAACCCAGCACATTTATTAAACCTTTAATGAAATTAACCGGGTGCTTTCCACTTCAAGACATGTTCAGTGGGTGTAACTTTCAGCACTGATCCAGAAATGTGCTCTTCTGATGTTTCACACACAAAACATCTTGCTCTGGCCTCACCTCCATTCTCCAGACAGCACTAATTACTTTAACCCTGCCAAGAAAAAAAGCTTTTTCCCTCCTTTCCTCTCCTTACATCATCTGTTTTCTCTCTCTGCTGTTTTCTTTCTTTTGGTTTCTTCTCCTAACCTGTAGCTCACTCCAGCCAGTGGCTCTTCAGAAGACCACCTACTATTTTTGGGCAATAGGCTTTCAGTTCAGAGCCAGTGTTTAGTAGAGTCCACAAAGGGCCAGATTTATGGAAAAAAAATTGTAACGAATAAACATTGTTTATTACACAATGTATCTGTTCATACAGTCCAGATTTGCTTGGAGACTGAGTTCTGAGACTGTTCTGTTCTGTTCTGTGTTTCACTGCAGCAAAGATAAACTATCTCTCAAACATAATGCAGAAGGTGTAAACAAAGTTGTTCAACATGGGTTTGGTGTGCAAAAGTTCAATGTAGGGAAACTTGGATTTGTAAGCTTTGATGCTTAAGTGAAGTCTCTCAAATGTTCATGTTTCCTTCACCTTCATCTTTCTAAACTGGGATCCTGCGTCTCTAGAGCTGAGCTGGAAATGCTTATACATGCATTCATTACACTCTGCTAGGATTACTGTTTTTTTTAACCTGTTTAAGTAAATATGGCTTATTTTATGTATACATAATGCAGCTGCTAATTTATTTACTCTACATTGGGTAAAGACGCACATGTTCTAAATGGCTTTCAGATAACCTTTACTGTCATCTCTGTCTCACTCTGTTTTTTTATTTTGTTTTTATTTTTTTTAAATTTTTTTTTGTATACAGCTCTTTGTGACTTGTCTGAGAAAGGCAGTATATAAATAAACATTACTAACTTACTTACAGTGGTGGCAAATTGAACCAGGGATCTCAGTGGCAACAGCACAAACATAACTGTCGCTGTTCAAAACTACTACTGAACCTACGCATGTCCTCTAGTGTTTATATGTAAAGTTGATGATGGTAAAATAGAGGGCAGGATTATTAATTAGAACTACCATCAAACTGCTATGTGAGTAAAATCTAGAGAGCTGGGGTTCTGTAAAATCTCCTGCAGGAATTTTCAGCAGGGGTGTGGAGGACATGCTGCTTCTATAGTTATTCTCTTAGCACTAAATCCATGTGCTGCTTTTGGCCATTCTGGGCAAGAACATTTGCAAATTAAGCTGGATGTTGCTTCATCTTCTTCACAATTCTGTTTCATTTAAAGGCCATAATAGATTTTTTTCTGGAAATGCTCAGGCAAATGTTATAAATCACAGTAAATCACAATGCTTAACTTATAATAAATCTTTAAAAATTCCCTTTAGTTTTCTGCCCCTTTACATCTTTACATTCCCTTTCCTAACACAACTGAGACAGATAATCATCTTCAGTTTACTAAAGATGTCCCTGAACCTGACCACCTTTGGTTTTCTGTCCCATCATCTTTATGTTCCCTCTACCTAGACAACTGAGGCGAATAATCATCTTTAGTTCGTTGTCATTAGTTACTTGCCTCAGGTGGGTTAGAACAGAGAAAAAAAATATTGAGTGGCTCTAGGACACACTCAAATGTCCTAAAGAGCATGTTTTGGTTTGGTACTGTCTGTGGTACTGAACACTGTCACAGCTATGGACCGCAGCCGTCCACAAGAATGGCAGCTATCCATGGTACTGAAAACATTCACTTATGCGTGTCACAGTTGTTTACCTGGTACAGGTGAGAGCTGTCCATGGGACTACAGCCCTTATTCATCCTGCTGAGTTTAAGAAATTACATTCCCCCTTCACCCTCTGTCCTTTTCTTTGTTCAGTGCTTTCATTTTCATACAGTTGCTCTTACAGTTGCTCTTATTGGCATAGTCCAGCCTAATGTCTGTCTCTATAATGTATAGACATGAATTCTCCTGTACTTAGAGGTAAATATGCAGGTGCTGCCTGCTTATAATGGTCGGTGGGCAGGTGCTATACATTTATAATAGAGGGTAATGTTCAGATTCTATGCACTTATAATTGAGGCCAATGGACATGTGCTATATGCTTATAGTAGAGGTCTTTGAGCAGGTGCTGTATGTTTAAAATACAGACTGATGGGTAGGTGCTACATGCTTTTAATAGAAGTCTATGAGCAGATGCTATATTCCCATATATTCCCATATAACAGCCCTTTGCTTGCTGTTATAAGTGTGTTTTGAGTCAGAGAGTTTTCTGTTAATTCAGAAATTTGATTTAATTGTATGTAATTGATTTCAATATGCTTTGAAGACTTAGTTTTAAAAATCCAATCTGTTAAAACATAAGTAAATAGAAAAAAACATTGTAGGATCTGTAAAAGATTGTTCATTGTATGCTGCAACGGTGCAGAGGCTGAGGGCCAGATGAAACACACGGGTGCGGAAACAGTCCAAGGAATGGGAAATTATTGCCCTTTGTGTTCGACTGTGCTATAATGTACATGATTTAAATATGTTTGAAGCCTGTGTTAAAAAAAATCCAATAATGTTAAAGCATAATTAAATAAAACAAAAACGTAACATTGTAGGAACTATAAAAGTGTACATGTTCATTATATGTTATGACAGTGCAACTGGAACAAGAAAACAGAAAAAGCTGGAAAGCCATTTATTCGCCATGGAAGGTTTCTCCCCTGGCAGCTCACGCTATCTCTAGGGAAAGCAAATCCATGGTTAAACCATGCCCAAAGCCAAAGGCACAGCCTGATTTACACAGACATTTGCATTTTGCATCTGTAATCCAGCTACATTTGATTAGCTGAACTCAGAAGTGCTGTGAGGGGGGATTCTACAGTGAGCGACAGAGCGCTCCAAAAAGAGGAAAGTCATCAGGAGGAAGAGGGCACAGGAGGCCTTGGAGTGAGAGCATTGAGACATTTGACCACTGTCCTGGCCCACCCTCACATTTTTCAGTGGGTTTATAAACATAGGCAACCCTGGATTATTTAACACTGAATGTCATTTGAACTTCTCATCAATGTGCAACGTTCTGTTAGACTTTCTTTTTTAAGTTAAAATTTTTTGCCACAGTGAGCAAATATAATTACATAATTATTTCTATTTAAATGTCATGACACAATTGTTTTTCTTTTAATATTATTTTTATTTCACTTGTTTTTTGGCAACCATTTGGCAACCATTTATTATTTTGGCATTATTCCAATGCTAAAATATTTATTAATATATATTCGTTAATATTAGCTTAGTGGGGGAAAAATGCTATATTTGTTTGTTTAAGATTTACTGCAAGATACCGTTTCTATCCAAACTGCAAGTACCTATTTTTTGTCAAAACGGGATATGTACTCTCGACCAATCAGAATTCGGTGAGCGTGTAGCTTAACCAAGCTTGGTGGCGCTCTGAGTTTTGTTGTGATCTTGTTTAGTGACCTCTTCACAGTGAGTGCTTTAAACCCTTTTGATGGCATCAATGAGCCAGTGAGACCTACAGCTGGAGGTAGAAAACGCCGACTGGACAAAGAAAACCACAAAAAACAACAAAAACAGAAGGTTCATCACTCAGGTAGTGCGTTAATACTACTGTGGGATGTCAACACAAAGTTGCTGCGACCGATTTCTGTCAAGCCGAGAAGCTGTCACCGGACGACCTTTACCACGTTTTATGAAAGACCAAACAAGGTTGAGCAGGACAGGATCTTACTTTATCTCTTGGACAAAATGGAAGCGAAAAGGCAGCGTCCGAAAGTCCAGGACGTAAACAAGCGAAAAGACATGAACGTATCTGTCAAGTACAGTCTCTTGTGCAATAGACACCCTGAGAAGGTGCCCGCTTGCAAGGAGATCTTCGTTAAAGTGTTCTGATGAGTCCAATTTTCATTTCAGAATTTGCTAGCTTAATACCTTTTTGTGCGTTTCTCCCTTGCGACAAAAATATTTCGCTGTAAACAACATGCTAACATGACATAGAAGGTTAATTTATTTTGCGAACTTCTGTGATGTTCCGTGGAGAACGAGTGAGTATAACTCAGAGACCACAGCATAGTCAGGTGGTATTACTGGGAACGGGACAAAGCCCAAACAGTACTGGCCCTGACCCAGAATCGAGGAATCACATTTTGAATTGTTTATACCACTCATCTTCAAGATATTACAGCAAAATGAGCATTCTTTTTTGGAGAGAGAAGAAAATGTTCATTTTCTGTGGTTTGAGCACTGCCCTCTAGTGCATGTTCACATTACGTTTGACTTCCCTGGAGGATAGAGATGTTAATGTCCCACGTACAACACCCTCACTTTCGCAGAACATTTTTGGTTTTTGCTTTATGAACTACACCTCAGTGCTTTTTGTATTTGTTAAACAAAATAAAAAATAATGGCAAAAATGTAAAGCAAATTTTATTCATTAAAAGAAAAATCCAAAATGTTATTGGAATCTAAATACACCTAATGAAAGTAAAGGGCATAAAAAATTGGCAGTTTGTATCAGTGTCCATCAGGCTGTGTTTCATGCTGGAAGAGGGAGCAGCAGGAGAATTTCAAACATGCTGCCAACTCACCACTGCCAGTTTACTGAGAGGGTTCATTAATTAATATTTAATAAAATCATTACAGCCCTAAAATATTCTGAACGTGCTGAGATGCCACTATGAGGCGCTGTGTGATGCAGGAGAGCTACAAAGCAACTCCCTCTATCCTTCTTTTTTTCTCTCTTGGTCCCTCTCTCTTTCTCTCTGAATCTCTCTCTTTCCCCTCTCTCTATCTCTCCCTTTTACTTTCAACTACTCTCTCCCTCTCTCTCTCCTCTTTTTTCTTGCTCTCTCAGTCTTTCTCTTTTTCTCTCACCATCTTTCTCCCTCCTGCTCTCTTGCCTTCTCTCTGTCTCTCTCTGTCTCTTTCTCCTCTCTCCTCTCTCTCTCTCTCCCTCCATTTGAGTGTCTGTCACATTTTTGTCCGATAAAAGGCTCCCTGTGGTCAGTCAGTCTAATCCAATCACTCCAACATCACTGACGTCCACTCTCCTCCCTTTTCTCTTCTCTCACTCTCTTTTTTTCTCTTAATCCATGTCTCCTTGTTCTACATGCCCGCCCTCCTCCTCTTCCTCACTCTTATTCCTCCTGTCTCGGGCTGAATCTGGGTCATCCTGTGTATGGTGGACATTCTTCCATTATCACCACACACACACACACACACACACACACACACACACACACACACACACACACACACACACACACACACACAC
>JBBJLR010010263.1:0-13758 GCA_037577145.1 Brachypetersius gabonensis
ACACAAAAACACAAAAACACAAAAACACAAAAACAGGCACTATTTCACACCTACAGTCAGACCAATTTGGGTTTTTTTCTTCAGGGATAATTTTGTGGGGTGTAGCGTGAATCTAGGTGTTGCATTAAAGAACACTAACTGTCTGGATAAACACACTGTGGTCAGTGTAGTAACCTGGTTTTCAAGCAGCGCCGTGTGTGAAACACTGAATTCCTGTTTTTGATAGTTTTTGATGGTATTTACTATTGTTCTTCAAGGGGCAAGTCACCTTGGAAAAAGAATAAAGAGAGAGAGCGGAGGGGCGAGTCACCTTGGGAATAAATACAGAGGGCGAGTGGAAGGGTAGCACCAAACAGATCTAAATGCAAACGGCAAACAGACGGCAGCTCAAAAGCACTAAAGAAAAATGTATGTCAGGGTTTGTAGTTTGTTTTTTGTAAGATCAGCCTGTGACGCTTGATTTTTCTACCATTAGTAATCCAGCAAGCTGTTGACTGGGTCTGTTAGCAGATTGAAGCAGCCAAGTGCCTATAATTTAATGCCGAAATGGTTTTGGTGACTATTGACTTCTAGTGTTAGTGATGTGAGGCTTGTAGCTCCAGTTTTGAATTTAAAAAGATACATTTTAACCCAAACACGTCTTGACCGATTGACAGATTTGGAGTCAGTATAGCACTGTTGAGGTTCTCATTACGTTTCTTTGATTTGCAAGCACTGCTCCTCAAGGAATGTAAGAAAGGACCTGTAACATGAATGAGGTATTAACAGGTGGTTAATGCTAGGGCTAACTTTTTCAGTCAGTACCATTGAGAAGAGGCGCTGCTGGATCTTCAGGTGGCTCCTCACCGTCCGAATGTTCACCTTCAGCTTCACCAGGCACCAACCGCTGACCACGCCCTGCTCAACCACAAACCATCTTAAAGGATACATACACAAATGCACACTCCCTATAAACAGAAGTGTGTAAGAGTGTGTTTCAGTTTAAGTGCGAGTACCCCAGTAATGAGAAGGTCCTGGAGGTCCAATCCCAGCATGCGCTACTGCTTCTTCCCAGAGTTGGTGTGGAAAGGGGCGGGGCAGTTCTGGTTGCTGTGGCTCTGCTGCCTCTTGCAGGAAAGCAGGTTCATGTTGCTGTGCATCAGAATCGATCTGCAGGTCCTGCGAGGCAGCAACAGGGGGCGCTGTCTGGACACACAGTGCTGCACTGGGTGTTAAACCCAGAGAGCGCAGGGAAGATGGAAGCTCCACGTCAGAGAAGCGTCTCCGAGGGAAACCCTGTAGCAGATAGAACGGTGATAGAGACGGATGGCGAACGGCAATGTGTTCGACCACATCGCGGAGTGGAGCGTCGGCTGGAAAACACTCCCGCATCGACTCACCACACGGCAGACGGATCTACAGCAAAAAAAAACAACCAAACAGACAATATCAGACAATATCAGGTACAGGAACCAATATCGATTCAGCAACGTTTTTTTCCATCATGCAAAGTTGCACAGATAAATATTCATATTTTAAATAAACGTTTCACTAAGAGAGGGTCCTGGAGTTATGCCACAGACCCATTCCTTCGACAGTGATGTACTGCGAATTTTGTGCAAGTCGAAACACTCCCTTTTAAGTCGAGTGGGAGTCGTAAACTTGAAACGATGTATGTCAAGACCGTTGTAACTCGATGACCCCTCTGTTTTACAATGAGAAGATGTTCTCAAATCGAGCAAAGTCCAGAATGAGAATCTGTTTTATTAAAATTTAAGTGTTCGCTACTTGAACTGATCAAACAAACACCTTTCCACAAAAAGTGGAACAAGTGTTTGAAGCCTTTGTGACAACTGACACTTATTGAAATAAGCTTTAATTAATGTTTGTTGATGTCAGCTGCTGTGAAAGGCTTGGATGTGTTTATGAAAAGTACCTTGTGTGAAAAATAACTGATTTTTATATTTTGCTTAATAATTGAACATACAAACAGAGTGATGGAACACACAAACACCTGCAATGCCCCTTTTAACCATGTGGAATATGATCAACATGATCCAGGTTAATATAAACGTTTGAGTTTTTGTTCTGGTTTAAATATTGTTTGTCCACTTTATTTCCGAAGGAAACCAGTCGGCTGTAGGTTAGTAAATTGGTATGTTTAAGTATTTAAAACTGGATCTAACACCTCACCATAAGGATGCAGTGATTATCTGTGCTGCTCTGCACTCGCCCAGCTGGTATGTTTTCGTGGCTAGTGGAGGAGGAAGTCTGGACCTTCTCCTGCTGTGAACGCCGATCCTCCGCAATCCTCTTCAGGATCAACTCGCGTTCCTAAGGGACACAAGAAGAACAGATTTCATACTTTATAAAGACAAAAAGGGAAGTAAACAACTTAAGTAACCACAACATCGATATGAAATAAATGTCAGATTTAAGTTTAAGCTAAACAAAGGTAAATAAAGGGATATAGAAAGATACACATAAAAGTTGTGTAAATGATGACTAAAAGCAGCGGAAAACAGGTCTGTTTTAGGTTTCTGTACAAACCAGTTGGAGCAGATCTAACCTTCATGGCAATCGTTCCAGCAGGGAACAGCAGAACCTCTAAACACCATTCCACCCTGTTTAGCTCCAGCTGATCTAAGAGACTATTCACGCTGAAATTCATCAACCATTTCAGAGATACATTTACAGTTTAAGGGTTCTTGGATACATCGTTTATCACCTGCGTCTGGTGTAAGTAGAAACATGTTCTGCCACCAGAGATAAAAGTTATACAAGTTACTTTCGATTTTGCTTGCCTGTTTCTTCTGCCTCCTCTCGTTTTGAGCTTCCTGTGCCGCTTTCTGCATCTGCTGCTGCTGGAAGCTGCTCTTGTTGTCCTGCTTTATTCTGGACTCTAATGGTGGAAGTTCTGCCGGAGAGTTCAGGACCAGAGCAGGACCTTCAACAACATAGCACAAAAAAGAGAACAAAATAAATATAACATGACCACCATCAGCATCATCACTGGTTATATGAATCTACTTTGTGGCACCAAAACAGTTGCAAAAAGTATTTGAACCGGTTTCACACCTCAGTTCCCAGTTTACTTTTAAATAAACAATAAATCAATGGGCTTGGTGTGTTCAATTTTCTATATTCCACTCCTGTTGTAAATATAAAATAAATAAGGTTATTGCTGTAGTTGTTAACATGTTCACCTGTTTGATCGGGCCGTGAGGGGCCGGCGCTGGAGTTTTTTGGCGGGTTGAAGGCTGAGAACGCGTTTGCGGATGGCTGGGCCTTCTTGTTTAGTGTGTGGCATGGACCCCCACCCTGCACCAGCCTGAAAACAGGTAGAGACGAAATCAGAAAACAGACACTCGGCACATTAATCTTAGCTGAAAAATAGGGACTGTGCTCCCTCCTCTCTCCTGAGCTGGTCAGAATAGGCCCAGTTGCAGTGTGAGCAGCAGAAAAAGCAAAAATCTGGGCCATGTGAAGCTCTCTCTGTCTTTCTATGCGTCTTCGTCTCACTTTCTAACGGTCTGTCTCAAGTGAATGAGTGTGAGTATAAGGCGAGTATATTGTGAGTGTAGTGCATGTACTGTGAGGACAGAGTGAGGATAGCACAAGTGTAGTGCGAGTTTATCGTATTCATTCCATTCAGGTGTCTGATTGCCTTGGTAACCGCCGAGTGACACACGAGGCCCATAAATCACAGTCAGCTGTACTTAGAGACGAGTGGTTCAAAAATCCACAATGGACTGAAACTGCGGCTGCAGACGGTGTGAAAGTGGTGAGTTACTGTACTGTATGTGTAGTGTGGCTGAGGTGAATCTGATAGAGTGTAAAGACTCCCACAGCACAACCTGATCACATCGTTCACTCCTGTTATTTACCACTCAGTCGCCTCAGCAACAGTGAAACAGCCGGCCTGCATGGCGTCCTGGATCTGCTCCTCCCTGAAGCCCATCTCACGGAGCACACACACAAACTCACCAATCGTCTGCAAAACACACACACACAGTGATTTTCCAGTGATGTGCTATTAGTTCTGGATCTATGAGGTCTGTTTAGATGATCACAGAAAAGGTGATCTGGATCTCAGTACTCCCGACAAAACTGATCTGAATATCTGCTTCTTTAGATACAGATTTTGAACAGGTCTGGGAGATTTTGATATTAAAACATATTCATATTAAACTCCTCTGAGGCTGAAATCAGTTTTCTGAAACACCTGTTAAGGTCAGGAAATATTGTCTGATTCAAATGATCTGCTCCGCCTCACTCCACTCGCTGATCAAGTGTAGCACCTGTTCTTAACAGTGTAATATCTGATATCTGATTCTCTAACTACAGGGGACAGTCTCCCTGGAGCAACTTGGGGTTAAGAGTCTTGCTCAAAACCCAGTAGTGGTTTTGCTGAAGATAGGATTCAAACCCATGACCAGTTCCTACCCTGTAGGCCACCACCACTCATACATACCCATCCTCTAAATGAGAATGGCATATTAAACAGAGTTTTGAAACAAGGAGACAGAACACGGGCTCGCTCTGTCCACATCCACTACATATTGCAGGATTTCCAAAAATGGTTGAGCAGCTGGGGTCCTGGCGTTTAAGGAATTGCGCCTGTGATCAGAAGGTCGTGGGTTAAATCCCAGGGCTGAAAATAACACCCCTGGGGTACTATCCCACACACTGCTCCCTCACACACAGTCAAATGCAGAGAAGAATTTCTCTGTGGTAACTGGAGACAAAAATAAAATTACAGTTACAATAAAATTAATAAATTAGTAATTACAATAAAATTACAATACTTAAAGGTTAAATATTTAAAAATGTAAACACCACTAATCTAAACATAAAGCAAATATTTCAAAGTCAGTTATTTACACCTAACCAAGATAAACAGACAAACACACAAACACAGACAAAAACAAAACACCAACATACAGAAACACAAGCACACAAACAAAATCAAACCAACAACATACACAGATACAAACACACAGACCAAAAAACACCAATATACAAACCCAGACACAACCCACACATACAAACAAAAAAATGAACACAAATACACACCAACACAGACAAAAACAAAACATCAATATACAAACGAAACAAAACTGAACACCACAAAAACATCAACAGACAAACAAAACACTAACATGCACACAAACAAACACACAGACAAAAACAAAACACCAAAGTACAAACAAACACAAGCACGAACACACGAAACAAAACAGCAGCATAGAAACAAACACAAACAAACATGAACACAGACATAAACCTAAACAGACCCTGAAAGTATAAACTTTAGGAGTAAAATCTCACCGGTGGCTCCATCCTCAGTCCGGCCGGGCACAATCCGGTAACTGTACTCTGTTATGTTTTATTTAGTTTAGTTTGTTTTGTCAGTTTATTTAGTTTTATTAGTTTATTTAGTTGTTTTAATGTTTCGCTTCTGAAACGCTAAGCTCGGCTTTTCTCTTCTTCTGTGGATTCGCTTCAGCAGTACAGCGCACTTCGGCGCCCCCATCGGCGACACCGGGTAACTACAACATAAACCGCGCCCCCAACACTGACGGTGCCAATCGCTGACGGTGCTCATTCAGATAGATAGATACAGACAGACAGACAGACAAACAGACAGTGTAGGTAGTAGGGAAGTGTGTAGAGTGTAGGGAGTATATTTTAATGTAGGGAGTAAGTTGTAGAGAGTAGAGAGTAGAGAGTAGATTGTAGGGTAGCATGTAGGGAGTAGGTTGTAGTGTAGTGTGTAGGGATTAAGGCAATGTGTAGGGAGTAGGGAGTAGATTCGTAGTGTAGATTGTAGGGAGTAGGTTGTAGAGTAGCTTGTAAAGAGTAGATTGTAGTGTAGGGAGTAGGGAGTTGTTTTGTAGAGTAGAGTGTAGGGAGTAGGTTGTAGTGTAGTGTGTAGGGAATAAGACAATGTGTAGGGAGTAGGGAGTAGATTTGTAGTGTAGATTGTAGAGAGTGGGTTGTAGTGTAGGGAGTATGGAGTTGTTTGTAGGGTAGAGTGTAGGGAGCAGGGAAGTGTGTAGGGAGTAGGTTGTAGTGTGAACGGTGTAGTGTAGTGTAACATTTCGTGAGTAGCGTAGGGTGTAGGTTCTAGTGTAGTGTGTTAGGAGTAGTTTTGTAGTGTAGGGAGTAGTATAGCGTGTAGGGAGAATGAAATGTACCCCGACTGAGTCATGTGACCGGAGGGAGGGCTCGTCACTTCGTAAACAACATGGCTAGTCTGGGACAGATAGAGGTCTCAAAAACAAATTAGATAAACAAACATAGAGACAGACAGTCAGACAGTCGGTCTTTCGTGTTTGTGTGTGAGAGGCGAGGCGGAGCTGTGGGCTGATTAGACTCGGAGCGAAGACGAGACCCTCAGAGACACGGTAGGCCCGCTAGCATTCGGCTAACAACATTCGGCCTGACACAAACAAAACATTTTAATATTCAACCGTGCACTGATAAACACCAGAATTTCAAAGAGTTTACAGGTGGTGATCACTGACAGGTCCCTGTCACACTGAAGTCTCTTTATACCCAGCACTCTGTGTACCCATTTCTCTTCATACCCAGCGCTCTGTATCCTCAATCTTCTTAACACCAACAGTCTTTACACCCAGTACTCTTTACACCTAACCCTCTGTATACCAGCACTCTTGACACTAAATTCTCTTTATGGCCGACACTCTTTACACCCAGCGCACTGTATACCCTACCTTCTTAACACCAACACTCTTTATACCCAACACTTTTTATACCCAACGCTCTTTATATTCATCACAAACTGCGCCCAAACATTTACGGTGTCAATTAGAGCTCATGCAGATACATGGATGATAGATAGGTAGATCAATAGGGTGTACTGAGTAGTGCAGTATGTAGGGAGTAGGTTGTATTCCCAGCTCCCTTTACGCACAACGTTCTTTACACCCAACGCTCTTTGTACTCAACACATTCTTTAAAATTAATTTCCTTTATACTCAACACTCTTCATACTCAACAGTCTTTATGTTCAACGCACTTTATATAATTTACATTGTTTACTAAATTAGGAAAGAGGAATTTATATTTTATCGATGTCCACTAATGTCTGATATTATTTTATTTTATCTTATTTTATTATCTGATGGTTTTGTGGCAAGTGATCAGTCTATGGGCTCTCAGTCCAGTTCTGGGATGTCCGGTCGGGGCTCCAGCAGCAACCCAGACCAAAGCGAACCAGAATCCAACCAGAACAGCAATCAGAGGAGCCGCCGGCAGGCCGTCAGACAAGCGGAGAGAGCGTCAGCGTCCGAGGAGGACGTTGACTTAGCACAAGTACTGGCATACTTACTCAGGAGGTGAAGTTATTTGTTCTAATTAATGACATTATCTTAGTCCTGCATAGTGTAACTAAGGGTGTTTACTAAACTAAGCTCTGTTGCTTGATTTATATAATTATCCATACTGATGACAAACGTTTTTTTTTTTTACTTTTTCAGAATTTTTTGGAAGATTTAAAAGCTTACCAATGATGACTTTAGATTACTTTATTAACTGGTGGAAATGATGTCTGAATTTTTCACTTGCTGATGAGATCGTTTTCAGTCTGAGGGGAGTTTCAGTGTGAGAGGCATGTTGTGTTTTGTTTAGGGACGTCATGGTTAACCGGTTTCAGAATATGATTATCTATACTGTGAAATTAATACATGCGAAATAATTGTGATAATCATGAAACTGTGATTATTTCCCAGACGGTAGTCGTGCAATCCCTAGTTGTGTTGTTGTAGTTGTGTACGGTGTGTAACCTGTTTACTTGTGCTGCAGGGGCCAGGTGAGACTGGTCCATGGCAGTGGAGCGACGGGGCTGCAGCTGGTCCAGTCTGTCTCAGACTCTGATGAAGACAGTGATGGAGCCTGGGAGGGACGGCTGGGACACCGCTATGATCCTCCAGGTAAAGACGTAATTATTCATGTTAATCTGTTTTTTATTATTTCTTTGTACACTGATAGAAAAGGCGTGTAGTTGTGAAGAATGTTCAGCAATCTGAACATTCTTCACAATGGGGTGTTATTACTTTTGTGAGCATCATCTTGATTGATCCAGTGATTCCTAATTGATTTAGCAGTCCCTAATCCATTCAGTGCTCCCTGATCAATCCAGCACTTCCCAATCGATCCAGGGTTCCCTAATCCTTTTTTCTGTCTGGATTTTAGTGGATTCCCACCCAGACACGCAAGAAGTGGACCGCAGTGAGATCCGGACGCAGATCTTGCTGGCCACGGCCTCGTCCAACCTGAAAGGACGGAACAGCTTCACACACATGCTGGCCCAGGTGAGGGAACATCACACACAGAGGGGCAGTGCAGACCGTTTCTCACACTGTGTCCACATCCCTTTAGAGAATGTAAGAAATGTAGCAGCTTTCCTACGTCCCAGAACTGATAGACACAAACAGAGTGAAGGAGCAGATCAGCTTTAAATCAGAGCCTCCATGAAGCTCAACTGACTCCAAAATAGCCTCTCAATCGTAAATGTATCTTCTTTAGTTCAGAACTGGATTCACGATGCTCACATAGCTAACATTAGATGTCAGTAGACACCAAAATTGTCTACTGCAAACACAAACCCAAAACGTCTCTGGAACCTCAAACCATGTCCAGCTCTTCATTGAGGTGGACTTGTGGGCATGGTTTAGGACACAGCATGTGAGCTGTGAATTGACGATCAGACGTGTGGACTTGGTTTAGGATGTGTGGTCACTCTGTTTCTCTGAGAGGTGAGCAGTTCTCAGTGATTACTGAACAGTAGATTTGCTTGAAATACCCAATTCCCACCACTTGTGTGTATGTGTGTGTGTTGCAGAGGGAACAGGGTCGGTGTCGTGGATCCAGTTTCTCTCATGGAGAATGCAGCCGTATTCGCTCACAGTAAGTTTACAGACACACAGAGACTGTAGTCACTCTCAAATTAAATCAACCAAAAAGATCACATCTTTAGAGTCTAAGGATGTTTTCACACTTGGTCCGTTTCATCCTTTAAAGCAGACTCCGATTGATTTATCTGCAATTTGAGCTGAAGTGGAAACAATCCTGCTGTTTTTCCAGTGTTTTTCTTTTTTCTTCATTCGTTCTGACTCCTCATTGTTTTCTTCAGTTTTCTGCCCAACTTTGTGGCCCACAAGGACACGTACCAGCAGAAAGCTTTCTGTGGAGTCTACAGCGATGATGGAAACCTGTTCCTCTCCGCGTGTCAAGGTAACAACACAGCTCTGGTGCATGAGCCGCATTACAGAGGTCATAAACACTTCTGTGAACCAGTGATCTGGTTAAAGGCTGGTTTGCAATTCTACAATGGGGACGGTGTGTTTTGGACCACATTAAAAACACTACTGTGCAAAACTATTGAGCCCCCCACCTCAAATCTTCATATTTTGCTTCCTAAAAAACAGACTTTCTTGTTTGTTTAAGACAGACAGTGAAGAATGAATGAATTATTCAAGCAAATCAAAGACCATTTAACTGGACGCCTGAACAAGTGAAGAAACAGGAGCAGATAATTGAAAATGGTATTTTTGCACCAACAAGGTGTTTCATATCCAAATAAGAAGTGCTGGGGCCCGAATGCTTTGCACAGCAGGGCTCGCAAAATCGCTAGCCCGACGTCCCGCGGCTATTGTGTCTTCCAGTCGGGCTGCCAAAATCTATCTGAGCCCTGCCCTCGGGTTATCATAGGAAGGAAAAATATATGTCAGTGCTTTTGGATTCTTTTGCAAATGTAGCTGGTAATTATTTCATTTTCGGGCATCGATGAGCCGCTGTCAATATGTGAAATATTGAAATCGTGTTTGAATTCGCACGTTTTTTTTACTTTCACGTTGGGATTGCGTGATCTGTGTATTAGAGGGTGACACAGGAGTACATTTTAAACCTCTCCCGTCTCACTCCCACAAAAAAATCCCCTCCCAATCCCATAAAAAACTGGGGGAAATCCCGTCCCGTCCCAATCCCAGAAGAATGATTCCCTCTCACTCCCGTGTTGTTGTTTTTTGGCTGGAATCGGTCAGTTACAGTAAAAAAAAAATAGAGTATAGATCACAGCATGCCCAGCTTAGCTGAATAAAAATCCAAAATGTAATTTATTATTTTATTGAACTGAAAGTCATCTTAACAATGTGTTTCATGTTGAATTTTATGCGAATCATCCATCCATCCATAAACACAGACAAACACACACACACACACACACACACACACACACACACACACACTCAGTCTGAGTAGTACTTAATCAGTTGTCTTTAACTCTTGCAGCTGGCGTATTGCGTTTTCACGCCATCATTCTCAACGAGTAAAAATTTAGTTATTTCAGACCGCCCAGAAATATCCGTGAGCACAAGTGACGTATTATTTTCAGACAGTAGTCGTTGCAGCGTAGCCTCCAGGTCTCTCTCCATTTTGGTTATGATTTTCGTGGCTAAAAAGTGCGTGAAGAAGCCATTTCTTCTCTTACATTTATGGTGGTTGGGAGCACGCCATTCACTTCACTGGCTACACCAAAGCAATGAGGAGAAGAGCATAAAGAGACAGGACAACTAGTATTGAGTTCAAAATTAGTTTATTTTATAAAAAGGTATATTTCTGTGTAAAGTTATCATAGTGTTATTACGATTCCCAGTCCCGTCCCAATCACATTATTAATGTTCAGTTAGAACCAAATATTTGAGTTGATGATTGTAATTTTATGCAGTTGTTGTAATTTGTGTTTTAACAATTTGATTGATGTTTTGTTTCCTTTACAGTATTATACATTAAAAATAATCTCTTTTATATTCGGGCTACTCAAATTTATTTTGTGCTACCAAAAACTGAAGAGTGCATGCCCGAAGCGCTACCAGGGATTTTGACATTTTGCGAGCCCTGCACAGTAGTATATGTAGATTCAACTAAACCCCCACTTCAACTCTTCACAGTAGTGTGGATGCTCATGCTGGTATTGGTCAGAGGGGAGTTCTACATGTTTAAGCCTTCTTTCATATTAGAGTGTTGGTGTTCCAACAACAGTTAATATAAATTATCATCACCATCGCAAAGAACCTGCAGTCTACTGGATAAGGAAAAGACATTCTTAAAAGAACAGAAAATCAGACCTCCACAGCATTACAGCATTACTTACTGTGAGCTGTAAAACTGACCTGACCTTCATAAAGGTGAATCAGACTGGTGGACGTGGTTTAGGACACGCTTTGATTTACTGTAAAAATTTTCTAAACTATGTCCACAGGTCTGGTCCCCATTAATGAAGATCTGTGTGTGATGTGTGAGTCCAGAAAAGTTTCAGATTTGTGTTTTTACGGTAAAAGATTTTGGTGCCTATTGACTTCTAGTTTTAGTGATGTTAGCACCAGGCCTGTAGCTGCAATTCCAAACAAAACAAGATAAATTTGGACCCCAAATATGTCTTTGACTGTTGTGGAGTCAGTGGAGCTTCATGGAGGTCTGATCACTGAACTGCTCCTTTAGTGTTGATGTGAGTGAAGAACAGCTGGTGTTAATAATGGAGTAGAGGGATCACAGGCTTTGATACGAAGATGTATATAAGTGTCCTTCCGGGTGTGGAATCTACTTATGGGCTAAGAGTGTGTGTGTTGTTTGTGTGTCTGTGTCTGTGTATGTATGTGTTTTCAGATCAGAATATCCGACTGTATGACACGAGCAGAGGTGGTTTCACGCTGAAGCGCACGGTGAAAGCAAGGGATGTGGGCTGGAGTGTGTTGGACGTGTGTTTCACTCCAGACTCACGCTCTGTTCTCTACTCCAGCTGGTCTGACTACAGTAAGACACACACACACACACACACACACACACACACACACACACACGCACGCACACACGCACACACGCACACACACACAGATCGCTAGGTAAATGAGTGACTTGTAGAGAAATGGGGTAAGTATTAACAGTGTCATGAATTTGGCATTGAAAGTAAATTAATAAATAAATTAATCTAAAAAGAACGTGCCTTCAGTGCAGACACTACTGTGTCTGAATCAACACGGTGGTTCCTGTTTCGCCTGCAGGTCTAAAAGTCTGAATAGTTTCTGCTGCAGAAGCTGGATGTGAAGTCAAGGCTGAATTGAAGTCTTTAAACACTGAGTCTGTTTAGAGTTGTCCTGTCTTACAGCACAGTAACAGTCCAGTAACAGCACCATCCTGCAGTGCCTGGTGCCCCCACAGTATACAGTCCTGTGCAAAAGTCTTGAGCCCCCCACCCTGTTATTTCTTAATATTTTATGTCTGTCAGACTGTTAACTTTGCCATATTCAGTGGATTAAATTAAATATATATATTTATTGTGATAGACTACAAAGTGCCTACAGAAAAAAGGAGCCTTCATAAAGGAGCTCCAACCACTCAGCATTCAGCACCTCCAGTATACTGATCACCGCCTGATCATCTGGAATCATCTGCTCCTGTTTCTTCACTGGTTCAAGACTTCAGTTAGAGGCTCTTAGTTCTGCTTGAATGATTCATACATAGGAAAAATGTGTGTTAACAAACAAAAAACATTCCCATGAAACTGGTCAGGTTCAGGGACTGGACTGAAAATGAGAGACTTTGAAAGTCTTCCAGGAAGCCTAGAGAACTGTTCCTCCAGACCACATTGAAAAAACAAACCAACCAACCAACCAACACTTTTGCATAGTATATTACAACCACTGTTTCTGTTCTGATGCTGAGATTTTCAGATCATAGCAATAACAGTTAGGCCATAAACACAATCATATTTAATTTATTTTTAAACACATTATAGAACCACAATGTCACACCACGGCCTGTATCCCTTACCTTCCTCACCACCTGTGGCGGTTCATCTGACTTCTCTCTGTTCTGTTTTCTCCCTCAGTCCATGTCTGCAGTATAGATGGTGAAAGTGAAACGCACACCGCTCTGGACCTCAAGTTAGTGTTTCTCCTCATACATTATAGCATTAAAGCTCAGGTAATCTCCCTCACAGCAACACCTTTCAGAAACCACCCATCATCACATTCATCATATCAATGAACTGGCAATCATCATATTTAGTCCAGGCGTCCACACCACCTCACTTTGCCTCGGCTTATATACAGTTTAAAGACTTTTCACTAACCCTGAAACCATTGACTCATCATATGCAGTGAGATCAGGTGGTGTGAGTGTAATGTTCACTGTGTGTGTTTTGGGAAGTTCCTCACTATTGTGTCCCTGTTGGTGTCTATGAGCCGCGCAGGTTCTGCCGGAGACAGTAATTTTGGTTATTTTCTCTCTCAGTCCAGAAGAGCGAAGGTTCTGCGTGTTCTCTCTGGCGGCATCCACAGATGGGAAAGACATTCTGGGCGGGTCAGTGAGCTCCTCCTCTATGTGAATTGTGTGGGGGTTTCCTCCAGGCAAATCATAATTTTTGCAATGTCATAAAATCAACACATTTAAATAGCTCCTTATTCTGACTACAGCAGTTTAGCCCCACCCACCTTTAGTGATATCAGTATTATAGAGACTGATATCACAATAATGACTAATAGATAATATTTTGTGCAGCCCTTATCTTACTGACTATTTCAGTGAACTGTTTAACACTTAACATGTGAAAGTCATGTGACTCTCAAAAGAACCTCAGGGTCTCAGTAGCTGCACATTGCTTCATACCACATTTAGGCTACAGGTGTGTGTGTGTGTGTGTGTGTGTGTGTGTGTGTGTGTGTGTGTGTGTGTGTGTGTGTGTGTGTGTGTGTG
>JBBJLR010010291.1:0-13757 GCA_037577145.1 Brachypetersius gabonensis
ACACACACACACACACACACACACACACACACACACACACACACACACACACACACACACACACACACATACACAAATACCCAAACCCCAGAAGCAGCATCTGCACATACATCTGCAAGAGCTTCCAGACCAATGCTTACACTGCTTCTTTTGAACTTTTACCCTCATCTCAGGGTAATCTCAGGTCAGGGTAAGGTTGAATTGTTTCTGTTTTGCGTGTCGGTGTGTGTGAAACATGGGAAAGGGTGGTTGCTTTTTCTTTCACATCATCGTCTCTCTGAACCACAAGTTCAAGTTGACTTTTATTGTCATCCATCCACATACAAATTATATGATTGAATGAAATTGCATTTCTTACAGTCCCAGGTACACGATAATAAACGTTTCTGGAAATTCATTGAAAACAAGCAGTTGATATTTTGTGTTATGTACCACATACATTACTAAACCAAACGCTTTCATTGTAAATGAAGGAAAATTAAGGAGAAAAGTGCACGGCTGATTAAGGTGTAAAACGACTGAATTTTCCTTTTTCAAATTTGTCCCTTAAATAATAGCACCTCCCAAATTAACACCTTCAATTTTAAGATTATGGGGTTACACACTTATGCCCACTTAAGTCTAATTTTAAGGTAAAATTTAGGGGTTGGTTTCACAAATTAATGTGCGCTTAATTCAAATGAAGGGCTTTGGTGTATTTTCAGGGGTAAATTAAGGTTAAGCACATTAGAAGTGGCATGCCGTCTGACACCTCTGGCATTATTACAAATTGGGGAACTTTGATATAAGGAGCTGTTTGATCGTACACCGATGCATTTATTATTTGTTGTGTTTGCGGTACAGATCCGTGCTGCTTGTAATCTAAGGATGAAATATTGTTGAATATTTCTGGCATCTCTAATTTATTAGTAACATTATTTAGGTCAGTACAAAATCTTGTCCTGCCAACTGACTTGCTCCAATAATTCAGTTTACGTGAGCTGTCATTTGTGCCTATCAGTAATTTTACAGCAGGTTTGAATGCACAGAAGAGCCACTTTGAAAACTGCTATTTACGCAATAAGCAGACGCCATTCTTGTCGAAAACGTTTGGATGTTGCTAATGTGCAACTAACAAATTTGCCCTTTTTTCATTTGCAAGCACCTAGAAAAGTTACAATGGAAACATCTGAACAAAAGAAAGCTGCTGTTTGTTCAGAGAGTGCAGTGTCTGGGTCACATTTGACCCCTGTCCTCACCCGCTGAGAGCAAAGAACTGAGAAAAGTCAAAAGTGCGCCTGCCGCCTGTCTACCTGTGCCGGGCGCTGCTGTAATGCCCAATGACAGCGCACGGCTGGACGTGGCAGCCGACCAGGCTGACCAATGGCATGTCACAACGGGCGGCACAAATCTGCAGAAGGAGCCTTCATCTTCTTAATGGGGCCTGCGGAGGAGAGCCATGGGCAGAGTCACTCAGTGACTTAATGCGATGGCCCGCATGTCCTTCAGCATCGCCTCTCCGTTCTCTTGAAGCGGTTACACTTCAAGCTCCGGGCCTGGCCTCAGCGTAGCACTGGTGCACTCTTGACTTTCCTCTGTTCTCTGCTCTCCTTCTCACCTCTTCTTTTTTCTCTGGATTGTCCTATTGGTCAAATCAGATTTATTTATATGGAGCTTTTTACAATTTATGCTGTCGCAAAGCGTCCGGATCCAAGTCCCTAGTGAGTAAGCCAAGGGGGACGGGGGCAAGGGAAATGCCCTAGGCTGGAGGACGAAGCCTTGAGAGAAAACAAATCAAAAGGGGAACACATCCTCCTCTGGCCATCACCAGACTGCAAAATAGTACAACAGAATATCACTATGGTGATGACTAACAATGTATACGTACGCAGACGTAACCACCAATGACCAGTGATCTATAATCAGCTGCGGAAGTATAAGATCAGAATATGAACTCCCGATGAACTGCTGTAGTCTGTGTGAGAAGTTTGAGTTTTGCTTAAGGATGTGGGCAACAGATGATCCATGGTGGTTGACCTGGTCTGGAGGACGCGTGAGCAGAAGACAACCTTCAGGTAAGTAGGAAATCCAAACAATGGTTGATCAAACGGGATGAACAATTGTCCTTCCATCTCAGTTGACTCAGTTGCTCTTCACGTCTTGCCTTAGCTGCTATTCACTGGTTTACGTAGTGTCTATACCAATGCTCTATTTATTATTTATCTACTGTCTGTTGTAACTTGCACTCTGCTGAATGTTGGTATAGGTTGCACCGTGGTCAATGGAGGACGGTTGTCTCATCGCACCATGCTGTTGATGACAATAAAGAAACACTGAACCTTAAATATTGAATTCAGATCGCCCCTTACTTCCACTGACAACGCCATGCTTCCAACTTTGTGGACACAGTTTGGGGAAGAACCTTTTCTATCCCAGCATGACTGTGTCTCAGTGCACAAAGCAAGATCCATAAAGACATGGCTGGATGAGTTTGGTGTGGAAGAACTTGACTGGCCCTCACAGAGCCCTGACCTCAACCCCATCCAGCACCTTTGGGAAGAAGTGGAAGAGAGATTGTAAGCCAGGTCTTACACGTCCAACATCAGTGTCTGACCTCATAAATGTTCTTCACAAATTCCAAAATTTCCTTGTGGAAAGCCTTCCAAGAAGAGTGGAAGCTGTTATAGCTTCAAAGTGGGACCAACTCCATATTAAAGTCTATGTATTTGGACGCAATGTCGTTAACGTCCCTGTAGATAAAGATGGTGGAGCTCCTTTTGTTGTGGCAAGTGGGAAACAAAAGTGAAATAACACTTAAAGCACTGAGCTGGTAGACGTGCACCTCTTTATTGACTGTTTAAGAAGACATTTATTTTAGTGATTTGCTGTAAATGCGTGTACCCTGTTGATTCCTTTGAACCTATGGTTACTTTGGACAGATCCACTGTAGATCTTTTGGGCCATATTTTCTGTGGCTGTTTTCTTTGTTTGTTTGTTTGTTTTTTCAGCAGCCAATAATGAGATACACACACTCAAAAGGCCACACAGACAGGATGTGCACAAAGACATTAGAATAGCATAAATGTAATAGGAATAATGACATCTAACAGAAAAACACCATTATAATAATATTAATTACATGTATAATGATAATAAAATTGTGAATTTTCATTAGGCTGCTCTCCCTACTCTCTGCCACAATGTGGCCCTGTATCAAACCAGTACCAGTACCAATCTTTGGTCCAGTACCAGTCCTTGGACTGATCAGGTTGAGTTTGGGCTTTACAACAAGGTGAGGTGTTATGAAGGGAAGTATTTTCTTTCCTGAATTCATCTGTTTGTGTTTGGTCAGCGGTTGTTGGTTTCAGTGAGACCACGGAACATTACAAACGTCACGTTCCTCAGTGATCGTCACTGCAAAAACTTCCTGTGGGTTCTAACTGACTACCTTACTTTGCTCTGGGGCGGAAATCGTGCGGATCATTTGTTCTCTTTTACCTCGAGGTGAGCGTGGTGGACCAGAGTCAATACATGTACTGATGTTTTTCAGAATGTCTCTTTCCCATTCGCTTACTTTTTAAACACACATCAGTCTTTTTTTCTCAAGAGGTTTGATGCATTATGGACCAAAGTTTAAAGCTTGCAATTGCAAACTCTCACTATTAGAGCTTCAGTTCAAGCCATAAATATCAAAACATGGGCATTAACCAAGCAAAAAATGATGATGCTCATTCAGGCACATTCACATTCAGTCCTTTAGTCTTTCAGTCCTACATTTCATCCTTTCAAATGAATTATATCGTTATCTCAGGAAAAGTGTCTCAGCACCTTAATAAAACACCACTGTCTTGGAGAAATGACTTTGTCAGTTTGTAAAAACTCGTCGGAAATCAATTTTGTGAATCCATGACTTTTAAGGCCTTTTAGAATACAGAGTCTAATATCAATAGAGAAACATCAAGCTCAAAAACCCTGTAATGAAGGTTGGGGAGTCCCATATCATTATTTTTTTGTTTATGTGCTTCATTTCATTTATACACGTGGGGGATCCAAAATATTAAGAAATGTATGTCGCTGTTGGAAAAAATCCTCTCACGCAACTTATTAATCCTTGATGAGCACCTTGGAGGCCATGACTGGGCAGAGACGCATCACTGTCATCTCCACAGCAGATTGTGCTGGTAACTTGCGTTGCGTGTGTTGGTCCATTGAGTGTGTCACGCTGTGATAAACCAATGGGATGATCCCCTTCATTGAGTCTGATATAAAAGCAGAGACGTCACTCAGTGCTAATAACCTGGTCCTCAAGGGCAGTCATCTGCAACTGATAACGCTAACAGAGATTAGCTTGGCTGAGGCTGCGTCACAGCCAGCCACTGGGAGCCCATAATAAGATCAGTTAAAGGTCCTTCAGTATTAACTGTTATTGCAGAGGGAGAGAGAGAGGAGGGAGCGGGAGAGAAAGTGGATCATTAATCTGACACACTGCTCTAACCCACACACACACTCAACAGAGAGTAGCACATCTGAGACTCGAAGTAGATTTGACTGGGATTTTCTGGTCCCTTATTGTCTTTCAATCGCTTGCATTTCTATATTCTCACTGAATGATTATTATCTTTATCATGATTAAACCATGTGAGAGTCTGACTTTAAGTAAAATCAAGTTCCATCAAGCAGCTACAAGTTATTTGGCAACACTTTCACTTTATAACATGACAGGCAATAATGCGTCAGGCTGTGAAACAAATCATAAATTGTCGTCATACGGCCTAACAACTCCTCAAAGTATTATAACTCAGAGTGTATTAGTAAAATCTGATTTCAACAAGTAGAAATGGTGTAAAACAGTCTAAAACTGGTGTTTGCTCTCCTACATGCTTGACGTTAGCTGCTCTTTTGCTCGGCGCACCACCACTCGGCCGCTCTCCGGACCCCCTTCCATTGAGGGTGTTCCCCAAAATAAATGTTTGTTTTTCATGGGCATTTGTGTGTGATGCCATTTTAAAATCATAGTATTGGTTATCATTTTTTAAATTACAATAACTTTAGTTGTACGTGACATAGGGACACCAAACAGAGCTCAGCACAATGTCTGACACCTCAAGCACCAACGCAAACCGGGGTAACTTCCATACGAGGAGTTGTTAGGCCATATGACAACAATTTATTTGTTTCACTGCTGGAACGCATCCATGCCTCTCATGTTCTATGGGTTAAATGTTGTAGTATATTGTCAAAAGTATGGGGACCATCTATGAGTTTACGATCTTGCTGGACTTCACATTCTAAAACCATGGACATTAACACACACATGTATCTGTGCATGAGGTACGTCGGATGTGTGATGGTCCCAATGAGTTTACCCACATATTCCACTCAGAATTGCCATGCATATTGATCATACAGAAAAAAACAGAAAGCATTAAATAATACCGGATCCATATCAATAGAATCCTGATGAAAAGGTATTAAACCAGGTAAAGTCTACATAAATGTAGAGGCTGATTCAGTCATGCTGGGTTGCTGTAGCAGGACATGTCCTAACAGTGGGACCTTTCTACAGACACAGTAGGGTCCAAATGTCTGAGACCAGTAGCAAAATTAATGTTTTTAATCATAGAAATTTTTATCAGCACCAGAAAAGTAGGAGCTGCAAAGGGAGGGCACCGACTCCATTTTAAAGTCTATGTATTTGAATCCAGTGTTATTAAAGTCCCTGTTGGAGCAATGGTACAGGGACGTCACTAGGACGGAAAGACAAGGGGGGCTTAGGCCCCAGGGTTGTAGGAATGAATCAGCGTGTATAGAGGGCTGAAAATGTTTCACCAAACGTTTCCTTTCACTTAAGGAAACAAGTAAAGTTAAGCAGTGAACAGTTATGGACACTCAAAGTATTGCTCTGTTAAACTGAGTACAAATGGCGCTACCAGAGAAATATTACTAAATAGGCTCCGGTTGCTACTCGCTAACAAGCAGCGCCATGTAGCTTCGCCTGGGTCCTAATGCCTGCCTGCTACCTACAGCAGCTTCAACAGCCAGTACATCATTTAAATTCAATAATGATAGCTAGACTTATTATTTTTCATTTCAATTCATAGTCTTGTTTCTATTTATAAAGTGCGTATCTGCGCTCAGTGATATCTTGTATGAAATGTTTGTATATATAATTTAAAAATAGTATAATATAGTATAAATAGAATAATGATTATATATTTAGGGTGGCTTGGGATCATTTTGGGGGGGCTTCAGACCTTAACCACCAGACCACCAGTCGCCCCATTAGAGATTGGGGCAACTAGTGCACAAAAATATACGTTTTGGAATTAATCAGAGTGTTGCAGGGGATAGTGCTGTCGAGGTCTAGGTTTCGATTCCCGGACAGGTGGCAGAGGGGTCCCTCTGGTTTACTCCATCAGATGCTCTGGTTTCATCCCACAGTACATGTCAGATGCTAAATTACCCCTAGTGTGTGTGTGTGTGTGTGTGTGTGTGTCTTTCACCCTGGTTTAGCCTCCAGCACCTCCACGACCCTGGTTAAGGATAAGTGGTTCAGATGACTGACAGGCATTTAGCACATAAACTGTTGCACTCTGTTCTCATAGGGTTGAATGGGACTGCTGCATCCAACATAGCAACAGAAGATCTGGAACGCAATTGTGGGCGGAGCCTGGCCAGATCCACCACGGTGGGCATTTCTGAGCTGTGAGGAGAATCTGTAGGAGTAGAAATGCTGGAGAACACAACAAACCAGGGAAACGGCCAAGAGGCTGTTTGATCGTGACTGTTTTTTTCTTCCTATTTTTTCATAAAAAAAACAAAACAAACTTGCAGTGAAGAAGGGACTCCGCTCCAAGTGGACATGTGTGTTTATCTGTCATATCCAAGTGTCATATTCAAGGAGCGATGGTTTGTTAGCCACAGAGTCTGGTGTTAATCAGCATTGTGAAGAAAACATTTTAGGACTCGAAAAAATTATATATATTTATATAAATCATGCCTGGACTCAAACTGTTTGATTTCAGTGAACTGTTCAGTATTTCTCTCTCTATCTCTCTCTCTCTCTCTCTCTCTCTCTCACTGTCTCTCTCTCTCTCTCTCTCTCTGTCTTTCTCTCTCTCTCCCGCTCTCTCTCTCACTCTCTGTCTTCCTTTCTCTCTCTCTCACTCTCTCTCACTGTCTCTCTCTCTTTCTCTCTCTCTCTCTGTCTCACTCTCTCTCACTGTCTCTCTCTCTCTCTCTCTCCCTCTCTCTCTCTCTCTCTCTTGCTCTCTCTGTCTCTCTCTCTCTCTCTCTCTCTCTCGTTCTCTCTGTCTCTCTCCACTCTTTCTTTCTCTCTTCTCTCTTTCCATTTCCCCCCTTCTCTCTCTAAATAAAATAAACAAAAAGTTAATCAAACAGGTTGGAGGTCCAAATAAAAACTGCTGTCACTGCGAAATCGCTTCAAAGACTGCATCTGAAAAACAAGAACCAGCCACACAAACACAGAACAACACACAAAGCATCGGCGATGCCTATGTATACGTATGTGTGTGTATATAAGTGTACATAAAACGCTATACATGCGCATATAGGTATGTGCCTATATGTGTGCATATGTAAGTGAGTGAGTGAGTGGATGAGTAACTGAGTGGGTGAGTGAGTGGGTGAGTGAGTGGATGAGTAGGTGAGTGAGTGTGTGAGTGAGTGGGTGAGTTGGTAAGTGAGTGGGTGAGTGAGTGAGTGAGTGGGTGAGTGGGTGAGTAAGTGGGTGAGTAGGTGAGTGAGTGGGTGAGTAGTGAGTGAATGAGTGGGTCAGTGGGTGAGTGGTTGAGTGAGTGGGTGAGTAGGTGAGTGAGTGGGTGAGTAGGTGAGTGAGTGGGTGAGTGAATGAGTGGGTCAGTGGGTGAGTGGTTGAGTGAGTGGGTGAGTAAGTGAGTGAGTGGGTGAGTAGGTGAGGGTGGGTGAGTGGATGAGCGGGTCAGTGGGTGAGTGGTTGAGTGAGTGGGTGAGTAGGTGAGTGAGTGGGTGAGTAGGTGAGAGTGGGTGAGTGAATGAGTGGGTCAGTGGGTGAGTGGTTGAGTGAGTGGGTGAGTAGGTGAGTGAGTGGATGGGTGCGTAAGTGAGTGAATGGGTGAGTGGGTGAGTGAGTGGATGAGTTGGTGAGTGAGTGGGTGAGTAGGTGAGTGAGTGGGTGAGTAGGTGAGTGAGTTGGTGAGTGAGTGGGTGAGTAGGTAAGTGAGTTGGTGAGTGAGTGGGTGAGTAGGTGAGTGAGTGGGTGAGTGACTGGGTGAGTAGTGAGTGAATGAGTGGGTCAGTGGGTGAGTAGTGAGTGAGTGGGTGAATATTTGTTGTCAGTTTAAATTGCACATATTTATTTATTGATGTCCTGCATTCTCTTGCACATTTGCACTCTCTCACATTTGCATCTCTGCTGCTAAACTACAGTCCTGGTCAAATACTGTACTTGAATGAAGCCATTGTCATTTGCACTGAATGTTGTCTTGTCCTCGTCTCATTTAAGGGTACTGTTGCTCTTGTGTTCTGTCTTGCACTTGTGTTGCTGGTCCTGGAGGAACGTTGTTTCGTTTTTACTATGTACTGTGTTTATGTTAGAAATGACAGTGAAATCTACTTGACTTGACTTGAATAATGTAATTTTATTCTCAGTTAGTGATAACGTGATTTTTGGCCAGCAAAATTAACATCAGAATAAACAAACAAACAAAAAAGCAGTACTGTAACGTCTCAGAGTGGCTGTCATTAAAGGCAGCCTTTCAGTAAGTGTGTTTTTGTGTTGTGCACGTTCCACAGGTGTGGGTTTTGTTTTCAGGGTGGCTGCCTTAGAGGCAGCCTTTACGTTTAGTTGAGTGTGTGTGTGTGTGTGTGTGTGTGTGTCTGGTGCAGGCTTAACGAGGGCCAGGAGGCGCCTGATCACAAGACAGCAGTTTTAGAAGTAAAGGGGATCAGGTAAAGGTGCAAGCATGTGTATATGTGTGTGTGTGTGTGTGTGTGTGTGTGTGTGTGTGTGTGTGAATGCCTGCAGGTGTGCTCATTAGGAGCCCAGTGTGTGTGTCGAGTGAGTGAGGACAGCTGGGCTCATTAGGAGCTAAGTGGGTAGGGCATGTGATTGGCTGCGAGTAAGGTTAAAACCTGGCTAGTCCAGAGACTCACTGACAGACAACATCTAACCCCAAGATCTTACCAAGCCTCTTGGGGCTCTGGTAGAGCGTGCTGGTGAAGGTTCACCATAGGAAAACATATCTCAAGTCAGCTCACGTCAGAAGGAGGTGTGAACGTATCACCCTGTGGTTTATGCTGTGCTATGAGAGTCAGGTGTGTGTGTGAGGACTGTTCTCTTCCTCTAGGAAAGCCACCTGGACAAGAAGGACTGGAAGCTTCACACCAAGGAGAGCGAGTTGAATGTGTCTCTAACAGTGGGAGGTACGGAGAAGAGAAGCCCAAGTGGTACAGAGCAGTCGAGAGCCTGCTGCTATCCAGAGTGGGGACAGTGGGCAAGGAGAGCCTGCTCTGAGCGTTCCAGGTTGAAAGCTGGTTTTGAGGGGGATAAACCCCTGATGTTCTTTCGGCTCCGCTGCTGGTCACAAGCTGTGTCTCTCGCTCTCGCCCTCTCGCTCGCCCGCCCTCTTGTGTTCCAGCAGGAGAGACGTGTGGCTGTGAGAGACCTGGTACCTCAAGGAGGACCTGACAAAGTACAGTACATGCCCGTCTGTGATCAGAGACGGGTTGCTCAGAAATCTCAAGAACTGAGGATTACCAAGGAGTACGGAGACTCCTCAAAGAACCGGCGCCTCTGAGTTGAAAGTGCTGTGTTGGACTTGAGTTATCTTTGCTTTGTAAATAAACTGTCAGACTCCTGGTTACGTGCTGCTGTCTCTTTTCCCTCAGCGCCATGACGAGTACAAATAAAGTTAGTTTTGTTTATTCCAAAAATAGTTGGTGGTGTGTGAGCCGGTGAGAACACAGGTTCGGTTCCAGATTCCTCCTCGTCATCCGTTTGGATGGTGAAACTCCATCAGCAGCTCCTGATTACATTTGATGAAGGACTGATCGAGTCAAACCAGGTTTCTGATGGAAGCTACAAATAATGCTGGACTTCCACAAGGAACACATTGATGGTGTACATTAAATCACTACTTACTGTATTGTAAGGTAGAGGTTGCTGTTTTGGCTCTGGGGACTTTTATTTTGACATTGTGTGCGTGTTTGTCAGGGTTCACCCTTTCAGCTGCTCTGGATTTTGTTTAGGTTTGGTGAGTGTGTTTCTGTACTTGGGGATTGAATATTTTAAGTTCCAAGAGTTTTGTGTTCAGGGCAGATTGAAAATCCCCTCACCTTTACCCGTGCCTTGTGTCCTTTAGCTGTAGTTATGTTTTGCGTTAAAAGGTCCTAGTACCTGTTTTGTATAGAGTCTGTGTTTTGTAAAAATAAATCCAACAACTGGGACCTGCTTTTGTGCCTCGCCTCACTCCCCGTGCATGGCAAGACGTGGCAATGTTACCTGTGTTTGGTTTTATTTTTTTATATTTAGAGATAATGTAAAAAAAATCAAGTGCCTAAATGGTTAAATATATTTTTGTGATGGTGACCTTTGCATGGTTCCGTATGTGTTTTGTGACCTCACAAAAGCAGTGAATTTTACAGAAAATTGGGGCAACTGGTGGCCTGGTGGTTGGGAAGTTGCCCCTGCTATCAAAGTTGTGGATTCAAATTCCAGGACTACATGTGGCACCACTGAGGTATGCTTTAGCAAGGCACCATCCCTACACACTGCTCCCTGGGTGCGGTGTTCCTGGCTGCCTGCTGCTTCACTTGGTGAATGGGTTAAATGCTGTTCACACTGTGTGCTGTTGAGTTTTCATGTATGAAAAGTGGTCACTTCACTTAAAATAAACCAATCAGAACAGCTTGTCACCTTATAAAGGCAGGTGGAGCTGTGGTGGATTGTTATAATGGCGTGTTTACCTGGTAAACCAGATCCTTTTGCTTGTGCATTGCACACTACTGCATCTGTTTTTGTATTAAACTTTTGCCTCCACTTTGTGCAAAATGCTCTGAAGAATGCTCTCAATTTGGTGTGATTAAGGGTGTCGTGTGGTCAAACAGCATAATACCTAACTGTAATTATTTAATGACATTTCATTTATTTTTTTTCTTTACTTAATTTTTTGGGTGTTTCATGAAACAATATGAATATGAAAGAACTGGTTGTACTCTAAAATAAAATGTATATAAATAACACTAATACTAAAAAACGGTGTGCAGGTTGAAGGAGAACTTTTAAACGCAGGGGAAGCTTTATTTTTAAACACAAACACGGAAATACATTCCCATTCCAAGCTAATACAAAAACCCAGACAAGGAACGGTAGGGTCATGACTTATTGACAAGCTCGAACACAAACACAGGAGAATATATACAGACAGAAAAACATAGAACCGCTGAGAACAGACAGGTGAAGACACAATACAGGAGGGCAGGACATGAGAACCAAAAAAAGAAAGCCAAAGGACCAGGGCACTGTATTACAGAAAACAGCAAGAAACAACACAAAAAATCCATACAGAGACGAGAAAGAGGCAAAACCACAGAAGACAAGACTGTTGCAATAACAAAACAACATTACCACAGTTTGAGCATGTACCTGTGTTTATAACAAGCATCATGCATCCATTTCTTAAACAAGTTAGAAATAAATAAGCCACTGATTTAAGGCATGTTTGTTTTTATGCAGTCCATATAAGTAGCTTAAATTTCATCATTTAATATCACAATAACTATATATCTGCTTATTCAGCAGTTAAGTTATAAAAGGAGTATCAGCCTGGACTTGTTTTGGAACGGGGCGCAGTGCGTGGCAGCCAATGGGAACATTTACATTTGAGCTTATTTGCATATCCACAACCAATAAAGGGTGTGGTACACACTGAGATTTACAATTTACTCCGCCCACTCAGCATTCAGCACCACCAGTATACTGATCACTGCCTGAAATTCACTTTTTTTGCAATTTTACAGTACGTTAATCCTTTAAATACCTTTATTAGCCAGAACATGTCATATATTTCATTTGTCTTCACTGACCTACAGCCACTTTATATGATTATCAAAACAACAATGACATTTCATTGCCTTAAAACAGCACATAACTGTAAGGGCCAGGGTTATGTGGTTGGACGGCCAGTAGGGGTCGTCCTTATTTCAGTTTATGTGTGTGGGGATTCGGTTGATACAGCTGGGTTTCTTTTAGGATTAAGTGTTTGTGTTTTGGGACTGGTTTGAGGGGTTTTGAGTATTTCAGTTCAGCCAAGGTGGACCTAGGTTGTCGGCTCTTATTAACTTGTGGGCTTTTTGTTTAGAGTTGAGAAGTCAGTTTGGCCCACGTGCCTCTTTGTTTTCTTTTCTGAAAATAAAAGAAACGAACTCATGGAAGCCTGCACTTATTGGTGAAAAAAAGGGAAACGTGACTATAACACTGTGCCCAGCCACTCCTAATTTAAAAAGCACTCCTACAAGCAGGAATGGTAGCATTAAAATGAGGAATGCGCTGGTTAGCAAAACCACTTTGCGTCTTGTTTTGCGCTGGTACAGATCACTGATTTTAACCCAACTGAACGCGGTTGGGATGATCTGGGATGTCCCAGGACCTGCTCTAGACACAGTTACAGCCACAAAGGGCGGGACAACTCCCTAGTAATGTCCATGGCTTTACGTTTACGTTTGCGGCGTTTAGCCGATGCTCTTATCCAGAGCAGCGTACATCTTTAGATTGGGATGTCCAGCAAGCTCACGTATTAGAGATGGCCTTGTGTCCACATCCTTTCAGCCATGTGGTGGTTGTCCTTTCGTCCCGACTGATTTTGTGATGAGCAGCAGCGTGGCACTCCTGTACGGACTTGCTCACTCTGAACGATTCGGTGGTGTTTTGCAGCTGTGCTGTGGGTGTAGGGCCAAAAAGTAGCAGATTTTTGCTGCACAGCTAAAAGACTGAGAGATGAACCCCAGGTGTGTTGCAGGAATGAATAGATTGTGTCTAGCGATGCTTAAAAAGGCCCTGGTGCTAAATGAAGCGAGATTGTGAGCGGACGAATGGTTTGGTTAATGGTGATAGTTTGCTTTGCGCCTCTCTGGGGAGTACATTTGCTGAATTTTTGATTTCTACCAACCACAGTATTACTGTGTATTTAAAGGACCCATGTCATCGAACCTTTCTTGTATTTGAATGAAAAAGTTTAATTCCTGCTGATGTTAAGAACTATATTTCAACCTGGAATGAGGTGCAACACAGGGCAACCAATAAGAACTGAGCTCATTTGCATACATATACACTACCAGTCAAAAATTTTGGCACATTTTCTACATTTGCATGTTACTCGCTTCATATTTACTCAAAATACACTCAACGTTCTTTGATAAAGTTACAATATGCTCCAGAAAGTATCATATTTTTAATCAAACAGTCACCTGATATAATTATAATTGTAATGTGGAGCACCAGACAAGTGTTAGACATTTAACCAGCTATTAAATGTTGAAACCAGGGCATTTAAAGTTAGAGAACTTTTGACGCTGCATCAAAACACAACCAGGTAGTAGGATGTCAGACATGCACTGCTTCAAATAAAACAAAGAAACTTGTTTTATTTGACATATTTCATTTATAGTTGTTCACTCAGCAGCATTCCAATGTTTAACTAGAAATTAGCACCACCAGTATACTGATCACCGCCTGATCATCTGGAATCATCTGCTCCTGGTTCTTCACTGGTTCAGGACTT
>JBBJLR010010311.1:0-13756 GCA_037577145.1 Brachypetersius gabonensis
CAGTGTGTGAGTGAAGAGCAGTGTGTGAGTGAGGAGCAGTGTGTGAGTGAAGAGCAGTGTGTGAGTGAGGAGCAGTGAGTGAGTGAGGAGCAGTGTGTGAGTGAGGAGCAGTGTGTGAGTGAAGAGCAGTGTGTGAGTGAAGAGCAGTGTGTGAGAGAGGAGCAGTGTGTGAGTGAGGGGCAGTGTGTGAGTGAAGAGCAGTGTGTGAGTGAAGAGCAGTGTGTGAGTGAAGAGCAGTGTGTGAGAGAGGAGGAGTGTGTGAGTGAAGAGCAGTGAGTGAGTGAAGAGCAGTGTGTGAGTGAAGAGCAGTGTGTGAGTGAAGAGCAGTGTGTGAGTGAAGAATAGTATGTGGATGAAGTACAGTGTGTGATAGAGGGGCAGTGTGTGACTGAAGAATAGTGTGTGAGTGAAGAGCAGTGTGTGATAGAGGGGCAGTGTATGAGTGAAGAGCAGTGTGTGAATGAAGAATAAGATAAGATAAGATAAGATAAGAAAGAACTTTATTTATCCCGAGGGAAATTCTTTTGTCATCTACATGCTTAATGCAACAAGAGGAAAAAATATATACAAGGGGAATAAAGATATACAATACAAATTAAAATTAAAAGAACCGAACAGTAGAATAAAGCAAATGGAATATAAAATAGCTCTAACAAGTAACAATATAACAATATCAGCTAAGATAAAATAAAATAAATAACATAATAATTAGTGCAGTTGATTCAGAAAAGTGCACAATAAATAAAATAGAGTAGCAGCATATGGTGGTGTGATGAAACAGACATTCAATAACACACATATGAGTATATTGCACGATTTGAGTTAGAAAGTGACATTAGTGCTAATCCTGAGAAATCGCCTACAGAGCACGGAGGAGTTGTACAGTCTTAATGCCACAGGTAGGAAGGATTTCCTGTGGCGGTCGGTTCTGCATTTAGAGGCGATGAGCATAGTGGTGAGTAGAGAATAGTGTGTGGGTGAAGAGCAGTATGTGATAGAGGGGCGGTGTGTGAGGGAAGAGCAGTGTGTGAGTAAGGGTGTGACTGCATCTCTCCCATCCCAGGCGGGACAAAGAGAATGGGTGGAGGAGGGGATGGAAGGGGGGTTTCTTTTTAATCCCGCGGGCATCGTATTTACTGACCAGCAGGTGCCAGCAAAGACCGGGAAAGCGCTTCAAATCAGGGGCGCCAGCAGTGAACCGTGTCCAGGCATTTGAGCAGTAAAACACATGCGCTTTGTCTCTCTCCGGCAGTCTTTCACTCGGCTCGCGACTGGAGAAGCTAGGAAAGCTGTGGGCATGGTGAGGGTCTGGGTTGGTGATGTGTGTGTGAGGGGGCCATGTGGCCGCGGAGAGCAAGGCACAGATTGCTGGAAGCGCATGGGGCGAGCAGGCAGACGACGGGCCATCTCGGGGTGATGGAGGGATATCTGCTTTGGCTTTTTCACGAATGAGAGACCCGGATGTTACCAGCCGGACCGAGCCGAGGCTGTTTTTACCTTCCCTTCTTTGTAACCGGTGCATGCATGAAGACAGGATTTGTGGTTTTGTCCCAACGCGAGCGATACTTCACACACGGAGCAACAGAGGCTCTGAACCGGGGTTTCTCTGGACGTATGAATGGCCAAGACGTTGATTAGCCTCATCTTCCTCCAAATGAAGGAGCAGGGATGCCCTGCGTGTTTCTAATCAAGCCATTTATTCGCCATGGTGGGAGTACCCGAATAACATTCCCAGGCGCCTAGGAACGCGTGCTTGAATGATTGGGAAAAGGAATGGGATCTCGATTTGCTGAAGGAGTCAGGATGTCTCTGAGATGCCACAGAAGCAAGTCCGTCTGGGCTGCCCTGTGTGTGCTGGTGCTCTGCTGGCTGTACATCTTCCCAGTCTACAGGATGCCCAGCGACAAGGAGATAGTCGAGGAGGTGCTGAAACAGGGCCAAACCTGGACGAGGAACCAGAGTGGCATTGATTGGTACAGGTATGCAGTGTGTTCCCAGGCTGCAGGCCCCACCGGCCTGTCATTTATCTGTCATTTGCTGTTATGTAATGCAGCAGTCTAGGCGACATGGCTGAGTTTCATATGTTAGACAAAAGCAGCCTCCAGGGCTGTGATCAATGAACCAGTGGTTCAGAACCCTTCATGTGGCCGAACCTATGCATTCTGCACCATAATTTGTCTCATTCTAGTGCGGCAGAGAGAAGGAGAGAGTCTCCAGTGCCCTAATTTGTTACCCCTAAATCTCCGTCCTCTGAGGATGTGGCGCAGACAACGTACTGTAGGAAAGCCGATTAAGATAATGCGCAGAACACAACACCTGTGTGTGTGTGTGTGTGCGTGCGCAGTGAGTTGAGTTGGGACGACTGTTGGGGCTTGGTTTGTTCCAGGCCAGGTAATGACAGGTGCAAGGACACATCTGAATGGTCGGCGTGGGTGGGCTGCGTCAGCCTATAAAGTGCACTTGTAAGCTAGCATGACAGTGAAGCAAGGTTGAGGTGGTTAAAGGCTTGTGTTTTCGTTCACACTTTTTTAATCACTAATCTGACTAATGGTGTGGTCAATCATTCTAGGCTTGCTGAATATGAACACATTTACTCTGATCGCAATTCACTATTGCAGCCACACACTGGGATTGTCAGTCTGTGAAAAGTAACAGTTCCAAAATCCATCCATCCATCCATCCAGTATCTGAGGATTATTCTAGCCAGAGTCATGGGTGGTCCTGGGCCAAACCCAGAGCTCATATGGCAACAGAGAATTTGACTGGTCATCAGCCTATGGCAGAGCAGACACATACAAACGTTTCCCAAATGGTTCTTGACTTTTAATGTACAGCTCTAAGAAAAATAGCTTTTGTGTGTGTGTGTGTGTGTGTGTGTGTGTGTGGGTGGGGCGGTGGGTTAAGATTTAAAAGATTTCTTTGCACATATTTATCTCATTTATGTGCTTTTTCTGTTATGAAATTTACACTGTAGTACTGTTTAAAAGAACACTTTATCGACGCCTTAAATTTTGAAGTGGAATTCCACCCAATTTTTAAAAATGAAACTGTTAAATTGTTGTCATTCTGATTTACAGGGGTGGTGGTGACGATCAGAATCATAGGCTGTGATATCTACAACACAAATATGGCCTTTTAATTTCTGTTTAAAATGGCCAGCAAATGTATACATACTTATGGATAATTTTGGTAAAATACAGGTAAATCTTTGCTATTGGCTCTGTTTCATCTTACACATCTTGCACATTCTCATCATGGATGTAAATTAGGCAACAAAAAAAAAACCACAATCTGAAACTGGAACCATTTTGCTTAATAGCTTGATAAACTTATCAAGTGTCTGATGACCTTCAATATCACTGTGAATAATTCTGTCTGGGCACGTTTCTCTAGAATAGAGCATTTCACATCAAAACACTAGATGACTTTCCTGATTGAAAGATTGTCTGTATCATTTTGATGAAACGATGAAGTGAATACATTGTTTAATGAAACCACACAAAAACTCATGGAACTGTGGATAGTCAGGCTGTGTTCAAATCTTTGGATATAATAACCTTCTGTGATATCAGTATAGATTATGTACTAGCCAGCCCTAGTTCTTACCCAACTAGACAGGTTTCATTTTAAAGAATCTGTATGCTTGTGTTTTATAGGAAGTTGCTCACAGAATGCTGTGACCCAAAGAAGATGTTTGCAATCACCAAGGAGAACTCTCCAATTGGCAAAGTTCTGTGGTACGATGGCGAGTTCTACTACTATCATACAGTCAACAACGAGACCTATCCATTCTTCATACAGGTACAGTCACTTCATCTCTGTTAAATACTCTATGTGCAATTTTTGGAATAATAGATGTGATGGGGTTTTTTTTATCATGCACATAAACATGAAATTTGTTTGCCTCTCTACACTTTTCTAGCCAGAAATGGTTTGTACATTACACATCTTTGTGATGTTTTATGAACAAACAAGATCTATACTGTACATGTGAATGTTTCAGGTGAATTGGGGATTCTAAATTGACCACAGGTGTGCGTGCTTGAGCGTATGGTGTATGTGTGTGTGCCCAGGGTTAGTTCCCGCCTCGCGCCCGTAGATAGGCTCCGGATACCTGCGACCCTAGTAAGGAATAAGCAGTTACAGAATGGATGAATGAATGACTGAAAAGTTCATGAGCTCTGTATCCAAGCATCTGAAGAGAATAAATGCCTTCCTTAGCACATGCATAGTCTTTTTTGTTGTAGCGCTTCACTGAGCAACCTGTTTCCCTTGGGGACTGGCAATGTGAGGTCTTCTGGTGTTCCCTCAGTGTTGTGGTTATTACTTCTAAAGACCGATTTCATCACAGAACCTTTAGGACTAGAGTAGTGCTGGGCAATATGATTGTATTCAACGTGAGCATGAAGAATTACACTACAGTGTGTCTCAACATACTTTTCTAAGGATATTGTAGTACTAACTAGCTGCATTTTTCCATTATAGAGAGCAAAATGAGTTTTGTCTAATTTAATTTCATTTAATGTAGCACACTGTGTGAAGTGATGAATAAAAATAGTTTGTACTTTTTTATATGCATCAGATGCTGGAAAAATACAAATTGTCATGTATCATGAAATTAGTTAGTATCCATATCGCCCACCACTAGAGGAGAGTCCAGCCCTGGGTTACTTCCTTCAACCACAGTAAATATAACAAATCAGTTATGCCACAATCCCTGTGAACCTCCTATGGCCTTCAAATAGGTACTACAGATTGATCCACTTTCTGCATAGTCTGTTATATCAAGTTATCAGTATCTTGTACAAGTCTCAAAATGTTTCCATTTGAGATGTTTTATTCCATATGGCACTGAGTTTTAAACCCTGTCCCTCACGTACCACTTACCACTTTACCCAGATAAACTGTTATAGAATAAAAAATACACGTATATGTATGCAGTAAACCTCCACCTATTCGCAGCCCGCCCCCTCGTTTTCGTTCTGGTTATATTTGGGGCATATTTAGGGTTTACACTATAGAAATAGGCATTTTTAGGCCTTTTTCCACCACATAACAGTTGATTCAGTATTCCATTTACATGTTTATTGGTATACATAAGTAAATAGAAAATAGCAAGCATAATTGTCTTAGACCCTCATTACATTGAGTATCGTTAAGTATTTAGTGTTTAGTAAGAACACTAAAATAATGTTTAATGGATGTGCCTACGATCCTTAAAAGTCCTTTAAAAACCTGCTTGCAAGATCAGTTTAAAAATTTGCAAGGTATTTATCCCTAGTTTGAGGTGTAGTTTATTATATTCGGTTTTCGGTTTCAGCCAAAAAAAAATCATTTCGGTGCATCCCTAGTTACTGAAAAAAGAGCAACGATGGACCAATAATGGGTGGCTGCAAAGGATAAGCCAACATAAACAGAAATGCTGCATACATTGAAAAACAGGAAATGTCTGACAGTTGTCACTTCCTCTCACTGCATGCACTGGCCTTGTACTGCTTAAATTGAACAGTACTGTTGTCTTGTGGTTGCATTGCTAGCATTAGTTCCAAATAGTAATGAGTATTCCTTAATGCAATGAACAATCCTTCCACTACATGCTATTAGGAAAGAAATTATTTCCAGACAAATGATGCAATCAAATGTTACAGTATCCTAATTGCTGTTGCTGTTTTCAATACATCATTCAACCTGATCCACTGACACATTTAGTCATTATCTCAAAAACCTTACTTAAATGTTCAGTGGATTTGGAGCACTAGTGCAAATCCTTTTTAATGTATTTCCTTTTCTCAGTAACAAAATTAGTGTATTATCATTTGTGAAGAAAAAGGCAGAGCTTGATTTTCACCTCTGAGAATGGTTGAGTCTCCTTCAAAATGTGTGTTGGAGAGAGAGCTTGTGTTGTCATGGATACACAACGGTGAAGGAACGTAAGCGCAGTGAAACAAAAGTAGCAGACTGTAAATGGACTTCAGGCCACTAAAGCTCAGATCAGTTGTACAAAAAAGTTTAGGTGTCTCCAAACACTGGTTTTATAGCAACCATGCAACCACACTTTGGCATCTAGTCGAACCAGAACTTCTGTAACATTGTAGAAGCAGAAATTTATATGGCAGCTGGGGTGTGTATGAGCAGATGCTTGTGTGAATGTCTGTGCTTTTATGAAGGGTAACATAATGTCAGTGATAGCTTTGGGAACAGCTTCTGCTGGGAGAGAACAGCTGTTACTGGTTGGTTTTAAGATTGGAAGGATGTAGAGTAACGTGGCAGCAGGGTGAACAAAAGTAAAGAGCAGACATTAAATACTGACGCGTTTGATAGTATTCTGTGTAAATTTGCTGTTAAATATATGTTTCTTGCATTTTCTTACTTTGATAACTCAATTGACCTTTTTATTGGACATTTAAGTCACTGAGTAAAAGGGCGTTCTCTGACTTTTGGACAGGACTGTACACACTTATGTGATGTCCGAGCAAAATATCCATTTGGCTCATTTTTACCTCACTTGAAAATAGCTACTGTTTTACATTTTCAGCATTGCTGGAGATAGAAGGTTTAGGGGATTTGTAGTCCCTCTCCAGAAAGGCTGTCCGTTTAGAAATAGTGGCAAAGTGTTAGAATTTGCAGTATTAATACGTTTCCACTTACACAAATATGTGTGTTGCCTTAATCCTCTGTCTGTTAATTTCACACACTGAAAGGTAAAGACTCAAAATGAGTATGATTATGTGGAGTCTCTTAGAAGAGCATATATTTATGAGGGGGTTGCTGGCTGCTGTGTGTGATATGTGTGTGAGGGTGCGAAAGAAAAGGATAGGGAGAGGCGAAGATGGAGAAGACATGAGTCTCCAGTCCCACTCTCCAGACGGTGCACTCTAGAGAACAGAGCAGCACTCTGCCTGCCAGAAATAAACAGGTGAGGAAAGGGACACCATGGGGGTCCTGTTCACCCTGTACTGGGCACTGTGCCCATGTCTTACACTTACAGTCCCCACAGCTCTCTTGGTGTGCTATGTGCTCATTAGTGATGAGCACAAACAAATACAGGTTCTAACCATCACAGTCTCAGTGCAGTAACATCTCAGTGTAACTCAGCAGGGCCCCTTAGATTGCATGAACATTCCAAGTGGTTAGATATAAAATGGTGCACAGCAGACAAAATTCAGATTACTTTACAGTAGTGGAACAGTGAAAGGAGGCAGGGATTACAATCTGATAATTTTTTTTCTCTATTTAAAATGCCCAGTGAGCTAAGACTTGTCTCCTGAGTTATTTTTCTAATGTTGATTCTTGTAAAATAATTACAGTAACCCCCCCCCGCTTTTCGCAGGGTTATGTTTCAGGAGCACCCGCGTATAGTGAAAAACCGCATTGTGTTATGGTTCCAAAAATGCCTCTTTTCATAGTGTAAAGCCTAAATATGCCCCCAAACACACTTCTGAAACGCTTTAAATTCATTAGCCTTAAAGAAAATATAGCCATATTCCATATTGTACAGTTTGTACTGATCTCCAACAGCACTAGAATGTAAATACTGATGCATATGTAAGAGAGAATGCAATAACACACTGTTTTTCAAGCAAACAATTTTTAATTTTCAGCCTTAATAGCTTTAAACAGACTTCGGCAACACATGGAGTACTACGCACCCAACCAGCTTGCTACTGTACAGCTCCCATCTCACCCTGAGCTCTCTAGTCGCCCACAGGATACTTCAGCAGCTAACACTCTGGGGGAAGGTGACTGGCGAGACGGGCTCAACCTCACAAATTACACACAAAAACACACATTAGGTCACTAACTCTGCTTGACAAACATCTACTCCCCCTCTAACATTCACAAAAACACATATAACTGGGCTGCAAAGGCTCATGGGAGCCAGTCCTGCCGTGCCCCCTTGTCATCTGCGGGGTTTATGTTGGGCTATAGTGCTTAGCAACCCAGCACGTGAACAGGAGGGGGCGTGGCAGACGAGGCTCAAAGACGTCACAAAAGCACAAATAATGCGAGGATATCTGCCTTTTCCACACATGTAAGGGGATTCAGTGAAAAATTCTCAGAAAAAATCTGCTTGAGACTGAATCCACGACTGCTGATCCGCGTAAAACTGCACAATTACTGTAAACATCTGTTAAAAAAAACCTTTTACGTGTCAAATGCATTTCTATAAATGAATGGAATATACTTTATTCCATGGGCTTAAATTTCATTTAACAGTTGAGGGGGACAATAAATATAAAATTTCTCATGAGCAGTTTTTGAAGGGGACACAAATAATACAGTCAAAGTTAGTTAGTTGCGCTATGCAACAAGCTATTGTAAACAAGCTAACGTTAACTAGATAAGTAATATTCTAATCGCTAATATAGCAGATTCATGGAAAATTACATTGGTAATCAGCATTTTTGCCGCAACTAATTTATAAACAAGTCTGCATCAACTACATTAAAGACAATCACTTTATTTAAAGTGAATAAAACACCTACTTACTGGAGTTACACATTACATCTGCCACACATCTGACTTGTATGTGTTGAGAGTAGGTGGGCCAAACCACTGTGAGGAAGGGGAGGGGGAACTTAACTGTTTCTAAATGCATTTTTTGTGTTTGTTTTTTTTTTCTACTTACCCAATTATTTTTTTTTTCCTACTTACATACATATATTTTTCTTAATAGAGAGTGTCCCCCTGGGATTTACGCCCATGCTTTATTCTAAATCCTGTAGTGAGACTGTAGTCACCACATTTAGAACCAGGTTATGCAATATCTTTCCATGAAGCTTTCAGAGTACATCCAAGGTAATAACTTTTCTTTTTTTTTAATTTGATAAGGTTGTCATTTCAGGCCTCTCAAGTGGTCCTCTCTAATGCTCGGATTCCACTGCACACACATCGGATGCCACCCCAGCAGTACACATTTTGCGAGCAGGCCCATCAGATAAAGTTTGTAGATTGCAACTAGCTCAAAATAAATAGTGATCTACAGGAGTTTGTCTAAGTGGATGTCACATAAAGAACAATTCATGTTGATGTAGGCAGTGAGGTCACCTGTACAGCTTTGAATATATTTGTCAAATGTACGTCTTGATCCAAAATGTTTTTTTACTCTCGGCTTGTCATGTACCAAATGTTTTCCACTCTGAACTGGTTATGGGCTCCCATTGTTCTCCATTGTTCGGGAAGTTAGAAGCTTTTCCCCTTCTGTCAAGTGACTCATGATGGTGCAAAGATGACATTAGTACTCAAGTCATTTCCACAAAGAAGCATTTTCTGCTTTTAACTTATGAGTGCTATGAATCACAGTTAGCTGCTTGATGCTGCAATGGTTGGGCCAGTATATGATTATTCATTCATGTAGTCTGTGGAAGTAATTTTTAACAAAAATGTGCATAAAACTAGCTTTTTGAAGGTCCCGCATCCTACCTTTTTCTTTGATTTTATTTTTGTACTCCAGTAATGAGATTTGTGTAATCTTACCTAAAAAAATTCATTTTAGACTGCTGTTTTATTATTTTGATTACTTTTTTTATTTACCTAACACTTATGATACGGTGCTTTTATGTACATCACCTCTGCTCCTTTAGCTGCTCTGTATTTTGCCCCACTCAAAAAGCAGTCCAGGCTAAGACACTCTGTATTACTGCTGTAGGCTGAATAGGTGAATATATGTAAATGTGCGACATCACAAATAGATTGAATTGAAAGCAGGCAATTTTAACAGTATAGGGACTCAATTTGTTGTACGTTGAATAGACTGGGGAGTGCATGAGGTTTTGAAACTTTAACAGTGTTTACGTACTACAAAGAAAACACTCTTATTTGAAAAAGTGAGCAAATGCACTTTAATAAGTGATGTATAAGGAATGTTTGTGATTTAATATCACTGCATTTTGACTGCATTTGCATAGTCCAATCATTTATGACACTAATGGCCTTATGATTGTCACAATCATGAACATCAATAAAGATTTGGGGCAAATAAATAAAGTATGTATACCTTTAATTCTGTACTTACAGTAGCTGTGGTACATCTGTACATTTGGTTTAAGCTCCTTTAGTCTACCTCAGAATGTAATAAAGAAAAAAGAAATTCTGTCCCCCTTTGTGGACTATTTATGTCCTCCGTGACTTTAGTCAGTTCATTTAATACCCTTCCTCTTGAATTCTCATAAACTCTCTCTCTGTCTGTCTTCAATTTACTCTCTTTGTCTCACGTGAAGAGAAAACATTACGTCAACACAAGTACTGCTGAGATATATTTAGTGTGGTACTGTTGTACTCATTTGAATGAAGTCAATTCAAGACACTACTTTTTTGTGGTTTTTCCAAGTGACTAAACCAGATAAGCTTACTCCTCTCAGTAGTCTCTTTCATCACCCCACCCCCCCCTTAATTGTATTGTTGATAATGGAGTCTCATTCAGAGCCCAGTGGTTTGAAAAAAAAAAGAGGAAAGTTGTGTGTGTGTGTGTGTGTGTGTGTGTGTGTGTGTGTGTGTGTGTGTGTGTGTGTGTGTGTATGTGGTTTTGGGGGGAGGGGCAGTATCCATCTGGAATAATGAGCCCAATTGTTTCTGTTGAGACGCACTAAAACTCTGCCCAACTCCTCAGATTGACCACTCCTAATATGTGTGTGCATGTGAGCGACTGCATGTCTGAGTAGAAGAAAGTGACTGTAGTAGGGGTCAGATATTATTTCAGGATGCAAAAGTGTAATAAAAAAAATTTGCATTATATGCTTTTAAATGCTGACATGCTTTTTCTAACATTGTATTTAAAAAACAGTTTTTTGAGGTTAAATAAACAGAGCTTTTCCAAATGAACACCAGACAATGCTGGGAAATAGTAGAACACGTTTATTTTATTTTTGTACTGTGTTCGGCTATTTCCCAGCAATGCCTGATGGTCATTTTGAAAAGCTTTTTCCTCCAGCAGTCACACAGTTTATTTTTATACCCCAAACATTCAGTGTAAGTTATTGTAACAAGATTTTATACCAGGTCATTTTGGAGCATTCCTATTGGTCCGTTTTAACACAGTGTAAAGGGCTGCTGCTATTCTCGAAATATGCCTCAGCAAAAGGCATAATCTGACCACAAATGACCTATTAATAATGACCAATGTAAAATTTAATGTTAATATTTGATGTGTTTTTCAGTATGTTTTTTTAACTGTTCAATTAAATAGAAAGTGTGCATTAAATAAGCAGGGCTAATGTTTATTTATTAATATTACTGAGATTATTCAAATGCTTACAAACAAACTGTTATTCACATTTTCTGTTGATGCAGGTTACTACTATCAGTGCAAGGATTTTTTTTTTTTTTCAGGATTCTTTTACTATTGATTTTATTGCAAAGATAAGGATGAGTCTGAGTGCTGGTTCCAGCACTAATCATCCCACATCAATGCCTAACCTCACTAATGCGCTTGTGGCTGAGTGCAATCAAGTGTAAGGAGGACAAACTCTGATTTCATGTCCTGGATTTCAGATGCAACATTGGCTAAACTGGTTTCCACAAGATATGTTGTATATGTATATTGTGTACTTTTTGTGGTGCATCATAGCAAACGTGCTTGCTTTGAGTATATATGTGTGTATGTGTGTGTACACATGAGTGTGTTTTTGCTCTGTGGAAATGGCTGAAACCCTGTTGTTTCTGTTGATAATGAGCGCTCCATGAGCACAGCTCTACAAATGGCCGTGCACTTAAGACAGAAATTCAGGCTGTGTGTAGGTGTATGTGAGATTGTGTGCGTGTGTGTGTCGGTGCGTACGTGCCATAATTGTGTGTGTATCCCTTTCTTTATTTCTGTGGTGGTTGTATAAAGAGTGCTGGTTTTTGGTTGCCAGGATACTCCTCTACAGCTGCCGCTGAAGAAGTGCTCAGTGGTGGGAAACGGAGGGATTCTGAAGAACAGCGGCTGCGGCACAGACATTGACCAGGCTGACTTTGTCATGAGGTAACACTGGCTTCCTGCCTGTCTGACCATCAAAAAGTAATAAAGAAGTGATCTTTCAAACACTCAAGTGCTATATTGACCTATGCATGCTTCACTCATGCAATATATTCTTTCATAGCAACTGTTGCTATGTTGGACAAGCCTCCGGTCTTGCTAACCTAATGAAAAACTACATAGAGATTAGTGGTCATGTGCATATGACATCTTAAGTAACTCTTAGGTTTTCAGCATTTTTATCATTTTTGGGCAGTTGCAACATTTACAGATTTAAATTTAAGCATTAAGCATTTACCTTAAATGCAAGCAGCCATCGGATGAGGTGAAGAGGAAAGAGTCATTTTTTTAAACAGACATTAGCTTAAACTAGTATTTTATATGCTGTTTATCATGTTGTCTTTTCCTCAGTGCCTTGACAGACTTCACAGGTTTGGTTTCCTTTTTGTGTTCTCTCACTACAGTCAAAGAACTACAGGGAGTCCCCCTTACAAGTTATCAAACTTACAAATGTGTGACTCATGCCAATGCTAATGAATTAGGATGTGAAATTCAGCTTCCCAGCTGTAACTAGGTTCATTCTGAATTAGCCAACTATTTAGAAAATATTGAACAGTGTGCTCCCATGTATAGACTTTTTGTTTTCAAGATACACTTGTGATATGTGTTGCACTTTTGCACTCATTTTGACTCATCTTTAAGATAATGTGTGTCTGCATTCATTTTTATAATGTTTCTCATCCTAGATGTAACCTGCCTCCACTGTCCAAAGAATACACAAGTGACGTGGGTACGAGGACACATCTGGTGACGGCCAATCCCAGTATTATTGAAAAGAGGTAAACATAGTTTGAGTGTAATTTAGTCCAGTCCTTCTCCCCACCTCACCTTCTCTCCTGTGACCCTTGTGTTTTCACTATTACTGTTCTTTTCTGTTTAATATTAATTGATCTAATATTTACTGAGAAAGTAGCAGTGTTTGTTGTCCCTCCATTCCAGAAAAACAAAAGAATGTGCACTCACTTAACCCTTGCTCAGATAATTGGGTTACTATGGTAACATGCCCCTGCCCCTTGGATGGTAAAAACAGATTACATTTATCTGTTATCGGTTTACCCACTGTTTGCACTAAAAGAATATGCTGTGCCAATGCCTGTCTACGTGTCTATGCCTATGCGTCATTCCTTGCTTTCACTGCATAACTTGCCTGTCTGTTTGTAGTATTTACTAAGCAGTTTATAGTAATTAAAACTTTATCAACTACTGTCATAATAATAAGGGGTTATTATTTTATTTGTGGTGGTAAATAACAGTAGTAGGTAATAGAGGTCAGGCGATATATCGATATTTAGCATTTTTATACTAAACTCAGGCCGATATCTGAGTTTAGTATGCCGATATTCAGGCATCTCTGCAGACAGCCCAGTGAGTTGTGGAAAAAAAGGATGTGTTAAATTCTGATATTTCAAAGACACATATGTATATCAGGATTGGGAAAGTTAACACATTATCGTGTTAACGCATTGTTTACTTGGCACCGACAATTATTTTATCGCATTAATGCTGGTTTTTAAAAATCCTTACATTTTGAAAGTCCGGAGCTTTCACCAAACTAGTGTGAGCTTTACTTTTTACTATCATGGCAATCGTGAAAGAGAACACAAAGACACACTTTCTTACGCTTTTGCACAGAGAGAATATTGCACCCCCACTGGCATGCCCAGGTAGTAGGGGTGGAGGTAGCTCAGTGGGTAGGATACTTGCCTCCGGACCATGAGGTCATGGGTTCGAATCCTACCT
>JBBJLR010010331.1:0-13755 GCA_037577145.1 Brachypetersius gabonensis
ACACACACACACACACACACACACACACACACACACACACACACACACACACACACACACACACACACACATTGTCTAAAGGTCTCAAGGTGACGAGGCCTGAAGCCTGCTGGAGTCTGAGAGCTTCTGTTGGTTTTGCCAGGGGAGAAAATCTTGCAAAACAAACAAAGTTGTGCCGACTGGCGCGGGCTGAGCTCCCGGCGTCTGAACTCCCAGCTAATTGGTCCAGGAAGAACGAAGAAAACTGGAGGATAAAGGATCTTCCTCCCTCAGAGTGAAGCCGCTCCCCAGCTCTGTCTTCAGCTCCTGTCTGAGGGGTTGAACGTTTGGTCTGGAACTGGAGGAGAACTCAGCCTAGAATAAACATCTACACGTTCATTATATATTATATTTAATTAAGGGGCAGCTGATGGTCCAGTGGTTAGTGAGTTGACCCTGTGACCAGAACGTTGTGGGTTCGAGTTTCAGGACTGCTAGTGGCACCACTGAGGTACCCTTGAGCAAGAAAAAATGAGATAAACATAAAAACAGACTAAAATGTGACCCTAGAAACAAATTGACCGAAAGTCTGAAAAGAATCTGAATATGTGAACAATTTTGTTTGTAATTGCTTTTATGAGTAAAAGCAATTTTAGTAGAAAATGTTAACATTTTATATTTTCATTATATACATACATAGTTAATAACTATTTGAAAAGTTACAAATATAGAAAGTTAGTTGTACAACTCATTAAAAGTCTTTAAGAAGGTTAAATTAAAATAGATTTTAGAAGTGAAAAGGACTAAAAGTGAACCATTCAACCACCTAAAATACTGAAAATGATCTGAATGGTCAAAATATAAAAGTACAAAGATAAATGTAGTGTAATGGTAGTTTATTGTTGTGATTTATTTGATATAATGTGTTTCTTTACACATAGACCTTTTACCTTTTTATGATACTTTATTGAGTTTTGTGTGGTTTATGTGTTATGAGGCTGAACTGCTAAAGGCTGAATGGGCAGGTGTATGTAAATATCCCTTTATGACATCACAAAAAGGATTCTAAACAAGTTTTTCACTTTAGTTTTCAGTCTGGACTTGTGAGGGAACAGAACTATAACACTGTTTCCTTACTACATCAGATTCTATTTTAGAAAAGTAAATAAAATTCATTTTTCCATTATATTAGGTGCAAACGTGACCTTGAGTGTTGTGAAAGGCGCTTATAAATAAAATGTATTATTATTATTATTATTTAATTTGATATCACTCCTAATGTCAATATGACTTTCTATGACTGATCTCTACTAAGTGCAATGACTCCGAAGTAGTATTTGTGTGGATGGATTTCACTCAACTTTAAATATTTATACCAGCATTTCTGTAGCAGAGTGTATTTTTATCATTTTTTCAACAGATTTTTATTTAGATTCATTAAGATTTTCTGTTTCTCGTCTCTGTGTGTCTGAACAGACGTAACTTCCTCCGGGATCAATGAAGTTTTCTGATTCTGACTCGGTTTCTGATAGAACTGTTGTTTAAGCCCATCAATGCTAAAGCGTTCCTCCAGTAATAATGGTTTGAGCCTCGTATTGGTGTTAGAAGGTCGGACTCTTAAGTGGAGAGCTCCCCCAGTTATTTTCCTTCTGGGAATAATGCAAACAATTCCATTTCAGATAAACGTGAGCAGGACACGGCTGCGTAATTGCGGGCTGCTGCGACCTTTTAATCCGAGGGACTTAAAAGACTAAATTAATTTTAAATGGATTAATTCCGCTTGTCTGCCCGGGTCTTATCGAGGTTTGGGGAAGGAGAACATGGCAGGGGGTTGAACTCCGAGCCCCAGTCCTACGGCACTGCAGGGAACAGCAACGTCTCGCACCGCAGCTGCGTTTAGTGCTAACTTGGACGCAAAAGTGCTTGGTTAGAGGGTCTGTAAGCGATTGAAAAACTCCAATGCCAGGTGTTACATATGCCTTATGTTTGCATTGTTTCCCTTCATCACTACAAGCTCTAATTACTGTACATCCAAGCACTACACGTGCAGCATCATTTCTCAATCTTTGCACATTTTTGAGTCTTTCATGCGCTAACACAATTTTTTTTACCCCAGATGGTGTTACATAGGCCTTAGGTTTGCATTGTTTCTCTTTATGTCTTAAAAAAAGCACAGTTTCTAAATATTGTAAAGCGGCTCCTTATATTTACGCTTGAACACACAACAGCACACAATGTGAACTATGTAACATTTTTTCTTTGCATTCACCAATGAGGGGCGCCGGGGAGCAGAGTGTGCGGACGGTATCTTACTCAAGAGAACCTCAGTGAGGTCACTAGCAGTGCTGGGATTCAAACCCACACCCTTCTGATCGCAGGGTTTACAGTTTACAGTTTCTCAATCTTTGCATGTTTTTGAGTCTTCTGTGCTGTACCTCGACTTTTTCTTTCTCTTCATGTCGTATAAAATACTACAATTCCTAGATAGTGTACAACTAAGCACTACACCTAGAGGATCATTTCTCAATCTTTGCATGGTTTTTGTTTATGACAATTGTGAAGTTTATGACATTTGAGTGGTTTACGTTTTCCCATCATTTCCCATTTTTCCCAACACTGTTTCAGTTACTGTGCCTTTAAGACTGAAATATGTAAATAAGCTTTGTTCTAATTGGCTGCTACTTCTTCAAGAAAGCTGTCTGGGCTGAAACACTCTTTATAAATTCAGTGCCAAACTGCTATAGGCTGAATGGGCGGGTGTATGCAAATATACCTTTATGACATCACAACAATGATTCTAAACAGGTGGGTTTTTACTTTAGTTTCCATTTATGGACTTTCTGGCTTTACATCGTTTCTCTACATTTTTCTTTCTCTTCATGTCATATAAAATACTGCAATTCCTAAATATTGTACAACCAAGCAGCTGGTGGCCTAGTGGTTCAGGCATTCGCCCTGTGATCAGAAAGTCCGGGTTCGATTCCCAGGACCGCTAGGCACCTCTGAGGTACCCTGAGCAAGGTCCCTCACCGTCCCCACACACTGCTCCCCACACACTGCTCCCCGGGCGCCGTGCTCCTGCTGCCCCCTGCTTCACTTGGTGAATGGGTTAAATGCAGAGGAAGTATTTCGTGCTGTTCACACCGTGTGCTGTGGTGTGTTCACGTATGACCAGATCTTCACTTTCAATTAAACACCTAGCGCATCATTTCCCAGTCTCAAACTCACCTGTTTCTCAAAGCCCTGATGAGCAGAATTCGAGTGTGACACAAAAATATGCGGAGCACAGGGTCACCCCGACTCCAATTTAGATGCAGGATGTCTATTTTCATGCCTAAGAAAGCATCTCCCTTTGCTATTAATTAGCAGAAATGTGTCTCAGAGACTTCACATTTTTAAAAATTCCAGCCCTAATTAGAGATCATAAGCCCTGGAGAAGTCTGAGCGTGACACTTCTGGGGGAAGCCCGAACCTTTCTGTTGGAAACAAAGTAGCAGGGCGAATAAACGTGGATGGGAATAAAGGTTGGTGAACCACTACAGCGTTCAAAACCGCTAATTATTTCACTGTTTATTTTGCAAAATATATTTCTTCGTGATTTGGGGGTTTTAAAACTCCCCAATTAGGACAAATCTTCAGAGCTATTACTAATGATTCTCTCCACTGTTGGTAGATTACGCAACTGTAATTGCACGATGAAGTGCAATAATATTTGATTTTTTACTTTGTAGGCTTTTTCCAAAGAGGCAGACAGTAAAAGAGATTTCTGCAGAACAAGCACCTCAATCGTTTTTAACGAAACTCAAATTAGAATGAAATCTCTTCTATCAACACACACAGAGGTGGTTCAGGTTAAACGTTCCGAATCTCACAGAATTTCTCTGTTTGCTGAGGGAGTAAACAATACTATTTAACAAAAAGAAGACTCCAGAAACATAAGAGACTGACGGATGTGTGTTACTCAGCAGGAAGCACCACAGGGAGCCTAATAGAGAATGAGTTTCCATCACTTAAAAGAATTTACCACCATCCTCACATCAATTATTGCATGAAAGAGAGATCCAACATTTTAATGCTTTAAACAACGCCTTTTCACACATTTCTGGCATTCCTTCTTACATTATTAATAAAATGCTTTTAATTAATTAATAATGCAACAGTCATGTTAAAACAGTGCAAGACTTCATTAATGAAATCATTCGTTCATTTATTTTCTGCAACTGCTTAATACTTACTAGGGTCTACGGGCACAAGGCAGGGACCCACCCTGACAGACGACCGCAGGGCACACATACACACACACACACACACACACACACACACACACACACCGTCGATTTAGAATCCACAATTCAACTGACTTGCATTTTCTCTGGACTGTGGGAGAAACCCGGAGATCCCGGAGGAAACCTACACCACCACGAGGAGAACATGCAAACACCACACACACACACACACACACACACACACACACATACACATGACCAGGATCTGGATTCAAACCCCCAACCCTGGAGGTGTGAGGCAATAAGCACTACCCACTGCGCCACCTAGGGGCCCATTAATGTATTACGTTTCTCTGGATAAGAGCATCAGCCAAATGCTCCCTTTCAGGGTTGTGGTGGGCTAGTCTGGACGATACTCACCTCTGGACCAAGAGGTCAAGGATTCGAATCCTACCTTCAGCACCACTGGGTTCCTGAGCAAGACCCTTAACCCCAGGTTGCTCCAGGGATGCTGCCCCCTGTAGTTACTGAATGGAAGTCACTTTGGATAAAAGCGTCTGATAAATGCCGTAAATGTAAATCTAATGGAATCAGAGCCTTGCTCAGCGTAATACTATATCAGCTCACTCACCCACGGACACTTAATAAGGCTCTGGCGCCGCAGGCCCGATGACGCTGCCAGAAGTTTTCACGTTCTTGTTTTTTAGATCAACTCTTCTCATTAGTCTCCCTTTGCTGAAGCAATAGCTCTCGTTTAGCCGCAATTAGTCCGACGCATCTATCGGTGGGAAAATACACCCGATTAAAATTAAAACCAGCAGAAAGGAAAGAAGTTGCAGAAAGAGAGAAGGAATTATGTCCCGCGCCTTCCATTAAGCCGGCTGTTGTTTAATGCCAGACGAAGCATGCACATACATCTCTCTGACAGTGTAATTGTTCCGAGGTGCTAGCAGGCAATTTCAATTGAGTCCGAACGAGAGTAATGCCCATGTCGGCCCCTGAAATGGGGTTGGGGGTGGGAGGGGGTGGGGTCCCCGGCATAAAAGAGGTTTAATTTCAGATCCGTATCAGTGCTGTTGGGCGCGAAGCAGTAATGACCTCCCCTCTAACTCGAGCGGAAGATAAAGTGGAGGCAGCATTTTAAGGAAGTAATCTAGATTGACCTAGCCCTTTTAAATGGGTGCGGGAAGCAGTGGCAAATGGAGTCGTTTCAGGCTGAGGCCCAAGGACTACCGCGCGATTTACTTTTATATCCCCGTGTCTAAAGCTGCTCATTTATTTTACTTGCAGTCGTTTGTTTTACTGTTTCATTATAAATACAAATGTGGTCTTGTTAGACCTTTTTATCACTGAATTAAGAAATACACCATTATCATGCAGATCCAGGGCTACACTAGATGCACTACACTGACTATTCCACCAACAGGGACGCTGCATTCAAACCCATAGACTTTAATATGGAGTTCGTCTCCATTTTGCAGTTCTAACAGCTTCCTCTCTTGTTGGAAGGCTTGGAAGAGTTTCTGTAGGAATTTGTGTCCATTTATTCTGTAGAGTTCAGGCACTGATGTTGGAGGAGAAGGTCTGGATCACAATCTCCGTTCCAGTTCATCCCAAAGGTGCTGGATGGGGTTGAGGTCAGGACTCTGTGTGGTCAGTCAAGTTCTTCCACACTGAAGGCATGTCTTTATGGAGCTAGCTTTGTGCTCTGGGACACAGTCCTGCTGGAATAGAAAAGGTTCTTCACCAAACTGGGTCCACAGAGTTGAAAGAATGGCGCTGTTCTGAATCTTCTGGGTCTTGGTCTTCTGAAGCATTAGGATCATCACTGGCAGTAAGGGCCCACCTGAATTCAATAATAAAGCGGTGTGTCCCAATACTTTTGTCCATATGGTGTATAAACACTCAATGGCTGCTTTTTACAGATAAAGACTGTAGCCATTTGTCTTTTGGAGGTGCTGGACCCCAGCAACACCACTTAGGCTCTGCCATGCTGGGGGCACTGCTAGGCTGCGAATGGTCCACCATCCAAGTAATATCTGCACAGCAGTGGTCCTGTGGTCAGAAACTGACCAGTGATTAATGTGGTAGAGGGAGGCTAATAAGTTTTGCAGCGACAGATGGTCCGCAGTCTGTAATCAAGCTATAAGCCCAAGAAATTGGTAGCAATTATTGCAGGATTGGCTTTATGGAACAGTTTATCAAGCTGAATGAAGAGTGTAGCCCATGCACTTACTGATACGCCTGCATGTGCTTATATTGAAGCTTTGGGTCGAGTGGGAATGTCCCAGTTTAAATACTCAAGCAGATGGACGAATGAAGCAATGGCTGTCGCACTCGAATGCTGGTCCCACGACTACTTTACAGGGACTGAACTGGGGCCAGTACTGGTGGTGCATCTATTCTGACACTTTACATACATTATTTCTTTAAACACAGTATTACAGTGTTTACAGTGTTACATTCAGTATTTCTATGTGAATTCTATATATCAATGCCAAACCTACCCTTGATTTAATGGGGACATATTACGCAAAACTCACTTTAGTAATAAAAGGTCTATGGGCTATAAAACATGTTCCTGAAGTTCTTTACACAGAATCACTCTCACATAAAGAGATTCACCAGCTTTATTCTCCACAGTTTCAGGCCCTTTCAGAACCCGCTGTTTCAGGGCTCTGTCACTTTTATGCAAATAGTTGCTGGCCACGCCCACCCATCCCACGCCCCACACATCCCATGCCTCACCCATCCCACGCCCCACACATCCCATGCCCCACCCATCCCATGCCTCAATCATCCCATGCTTAAGAAACAAACCACCTAGTTCATACTTAACTGTGATAGAAACTCTAAAGTCATTATTTGAAAGTACTTCCATCTCCCTCATCTGCTGCTGACTCGTCCCAGACAGCAGGTCCAGATCCTCCACGGAGCTGAAGATCACTGCTTATTCACAGCTCCTTATTCCAATTTTCCCTTCCACATTAAATAGCAGTATTTAAGGTGGAATAAAACCCAACTGTGTCTGGGACACGGCCGTGAAAAATGAACTGAAGGCCGCCGTTCTTGGGTTTTCTCTGTCTGGGAGAAAGTGCAGGATTTGAGCTGAACAGAAACCCAACACTTCATGAGTGACTCGCCTCTGTCTGTAGACACAGCGCTCGGCTTCTCCGCGCTCCAGCACCAGCAGATAACATGGAGGACCTTCAGCTAGTGGGCGGAGTCTCCACAGACAAGGGGCGGTTCTATGCAAATTGGCCCAGTATGATGTCACACTGGGCCCTCAGTCCACACAGCTGGTTCTGAAAGAGCCTGAAACTGTGGAGAATAAAGCTGGAGAATCTCTTTATGTAAGAGGGATTCTGTGTAAAGAACTTCAGGAACATGATTTATAGCCCATAGACCTTTTATAACTAAAGTGAGTTTTGCATAATATGTCCCCTTTAAGTGGAACTTATTCAGAGTGTTTTGCGTAATGTCAACAAAATCTGAGTTTTCATACAGGCCACATTTAGTTGCTACAAAATGAAGCGCACACACACTCTCACACACACCGTCGATCACAGAGCCTGTGGGCTATTTTCAAAACTAATGTTCCTTGTCTCCTCTGCACAAACCTGCCCCGATCCGGCCCTGTCACACGCCCACTTGGCAAACCACACTAACGACTATTGACCTCCTCACTGCCTTGAGTGAGTCGAGACAATTCAGACAAAACACTTCTGCATCATAACTTAACAACCGTTTTCAAGCTACTGCTAAAGATTCAGCCTCCAGACTCTGAAGGACACCATAAGGAAAGGGGTGTGTTTCCTTCTCACAGAGAATTCAGTACATTTGGCAGTTTCATTATTTGTTTAAATGTACAGTACTGTGCAAAGTTGTTGAAATTTAAATAAGATAAGTGGTGTGTTTATTATATTAAAAATATTAAATAACACTAAATAGAACAAATATAAATATAATTCTACAGTGAACAGTTCTTGTGAAAGTTCAGTATTACTGTAGTTTCATCAGAAACTCGAACAGTTCTTTATTAAACTCAATCAGGAGCAGCTGATGGAGTTTCACAATCCAAACAACGGCTGCAGGAACCTGGAACCGAACCTGTGTTCTCCTCAACACCTCACACAATACAGTAACCCCTCAGTCTTACGCGGATCAGCATTTGCGGATTCAGTCTATCACGAAGAACCGAACTGTATGACCTCCACCAGAAAAGTTGCCAACCGCCATAAAATGAAGAAGAAGAAGCTGCTGCAGCATGTAGCATGACTGCTCCGTGTCTTGTCCTCATATTTTAGTGTTTAACACCCCCCCCCCAATTTTCAACAGTTATCTCAGTTTATTCAGTATTAGTAAGCTGTGCTCTGTCTAAACATTTGGGTAGAGAGAGTTATTTCAACATTTCTTTTGTGTACGAGGCTTTGCACGCTGCTATTGCTAACCGCTAATGCTAACGTTTTTTAATAATAAAAAATAAAAAGCAATAAAGTTTTCTGATTCTGATTATTTATTTACCTTTAAGAGTAATGCATTAAACTGAGTTTAAAATGAAATTAAAGTGTTCTGGGAGCATAATTGGGGGCAGATTTAGGGTTTACACTATAAAAATAGGCATTTTTAGGCATTCATTTTCCTAAACACAACAATGCAGTTTTTCATTATACACGGGTTCTCTTGGAACATATGACTGTGTTAACCACTTATACAAACTAAACTGTGCTGGCAGAAAAACACTTCATCACATGCTGAGAAAAATGACTTTTAACTATTTGCATATATGCAAACATTGCCCAGTATTGTAAAACAGCAGAATAAAAATACCATTGCATTTTTTTAGCAGGCATTACAAGCATATGTAGCAGACACTGGATTTGCCACATGCAAGAAGTTGCGGACCTTAGGACTAGCCCTTCATTAAAGTCAGCTTCTGGTCTACAACGGTCCAGAAGTTACTGACAAATGACAACACTTGAAGGTAGAAAACTGATTAGGATTTGTACCTCAAACTTCCTGGTTTTGCACGTTCCTCCCAGGGAACCTGCCTGGGATTCTGCTTTGATTTATTAGAGTGAAGTCCAGCATATCCTCCACTCACCTACGATTCGCATCACTACTCACAGAGATTATACACACACACACACACACAACGTACAAGAATAAACACACTCTATATGACCAAAGGTTTGTAGACACCTGCTTGTCTAGCATTTCTTCAGAAATCCAGCATTTTAACAAGGAATTTGGCCTCTAGATCTACAAAGCCAGATGTTCCAAGACTAGATGAAGGATTGGCTGGATATATGCATGATTTTATCATTTCTTTAAACCCACCGACGCCCATCAAACCACTCCACCAAACTGTTCCCCCAAACGGTTCCACCAAACTGTTATACTGAATTGTTCCACCAAACTGCTCCAACAAACTGCTCCACCAAACTGTTATACTGAATTGTTCCACCAAACTGTTATACTGAACTGTTCCACTAAATTGTTCCACCAAACTGTTATACTGAACTGTTCCACCAAACTGTTCCACCAAACCGCTCCACCAAACTGTTATACTGAACTGTTCCACTAAACTGTTCCACCAAACTGTTCCACCAAACTGTTCCACCAAAATTCCACCAAACTGTTCAACCAAACTGTTCCACCAAACTGTTCCACCAAAATTCCACTAAACTGCTCCACCAAAATTTCACCAAATGTGAAGCTTTTGTAGAAAAAATAGATCTCCTACATTTTCATTTCTGAGAACGTGGCCTGCTGTTACGTTTGTGCTACTATGGTGATCTATACTGGGCCAATCCAGGAAATGAGGGCTGTGAAAGTGAGACAAAATGACCAAACAAAGATGGAAAAAATAAACAAAAAAGAATTAAAAATTGCAAAAAGCAAACTAGGATTGCTAGTGGAAAAAGTCACCAATGGGAAAATTTCTTCTTGGTCCATTATATATATTCTAGAATTTATATTCTTGTGGTTTTAATCCCAGCACTGAGGATTCTTCTAGAAACTGTTCCTGATAGAAAAAGTTGGTAATGAAAGTTTTTACAATATAAAATGAAACCTTTTCCATCTTAAGACAAATACTGTATGGTGCTCACACTGTCAACAACCTTGAATCTTGAATTTTGAATCTTTTCTATTATTCTAAAATTTGTAAATGGGGAGAAATTCAGTCACATTTCTGCCCGTTATGTTGCACCAATCAGCCGCAGAGAAATTCCCTTCCTGACGCCTCTTTGCTGGGAATTTTTCTTTGCACGTATTTTCACCAATTATGCCTCGTCCAAGTTTACTTCTCGCCAATTCCCTTCCGCTAACACCCGCCGGCACCACCTGCCTGGGCTTCTGCTGGACGCTCCGCCGTTCTCCTGCATTCATTGCCTTCACAGCGATCTTCTCTCAGGCTGCGAGTGCCTTAAATAAACACTGCAGGGACCTTTTGTTTGAATCCCTTTATCGATGTTCTTCCCCTTTCTGAGCGTGTCGAACGGCGCAGACTCTTTCTGTTGTGTTGTTTTCCACCGTCTGGGGACAAACCAATAACACGCTGTTCTGTTAGATGAAAAGCAAAGGCACGAGTGTCTTTGAGAGCTTGCATGGGAGAGAGAGAGAGAAGGAGAGACAGAGAGATGAGGAAAAGAATAAAGCCCAGCATCTCTTGGATAGATTTAATGATGGAGATATTTAAAAAGCTGAGGAATGTTTATCTCTGATCTTTCCATCCTTCCATCTCTTTCACTCATCCATTACCTCTTCTGTTCTTCTAACCTCTTTCGTCTCTACTGTTCCTCCACCTCTTCCATCTCCTTCTGTCCAACTTCTTCTATTCCTCCATCTGTGTCTTCCCAGTCTATTCCATCCATCCTTCTCCCAACATTCTGCCAACCCATTCACATCCTTCTCTCTTCCTTTGTTTATTCTCCAAAACGTTAATCTCTTCCATTTCTTTCCACCTTTCTGTCTCTTCATCTCTTCCGTTCCTCACTCTCTTTCACCCCTTTATCTCTTCAGGTCCTTCCATTCTTCCGTTACTCTGTTTCTTCAATTCTCTATTACTTCACCATCTTCTAGATCATTCCGTCGCTTGTGTCAGTCTTTAGCTAAAGTTAAATTGTCTGTTTTTACAATTACAGTAGTCCCCCAGTTTTACGTGGATCAGGAGTTGCGGATTCAGTCACACACAGGTTTTTTTTGAGAACCAAACTCATAGTTTTACGTGGAAATCCTCACAATAACACAGAAACTGCAAATATCCGCTGCCTTTTTTGCCTTTTTTGTGGCAATGAGTATATTTTTTCTGGATGTTTTCACACAAGGGGACTCTTTAACCTTGCGGCGGTGTCCCAATACTTTTGTCCAGCAACATTCCAAGTTGCATATCAAACTCCACAGTTCGGTAGATCTCGTGGAGACCTTTCCAACGAGTCCTCATTTGTATTTCTAGCCCAAAAAGATCAGATTTTATCCCCCCAAAAAACGTGAGCCGGAGCGCAGAGGCGAATATGGGTTTACATTTACTTTTTCTTTAAGGGTATTGCATTAAACTGAGTTTAAAATGAAACTAAAGTGTTCTGGGAGCAGATTTGCGGGCATATTTAGGGTTTACACTTTAAAAATAGGCATTTTAGGCATTAGTAGTAGTAGTAGTAGTAGTATTGCTATAAACACACAGTCCCCAGAAAACATACTATCCCTTTGTCTGTCTCTCTGTTCCTGCTGTGATTGTTCCTTTTTACCATTTTCCTGTAGTTAAGGCTTCTACAGCATTATTTTTTCATTTCTTTTTGCACCGTTTGTAAACACCAGATACCAGTTTTATTGTGTGAAGATTTCTGTGATGAATGGAACAGTAGTATCGATCCAAAATAAAAAGAAAATCTCACTCTCAGGTTATTCTTTTACCTTCCACAGCTGCTGGAATACATTTCCCATTTGAAGTAGCTGCCATTTGTCTGAAACCTCTGTCGTGTTAATACAACAGTTTACTGTAATCACGGGTGTTAAAGTCCCTACCTTTAACAAACACACAGTTATTGCAGTGAAACAATGACTCAGAAGAAGAAGAAAAGCAGCGAAGCAGTCCGGGATCTGAACCAACAGAAGAGAATAAAATTAAACTCAAAACAGGAATCAAACACTGGACTAAACAGCACTGGGTTCCTAAATTGTTCTTGGCTTGAACGTAAGGTTCTTTGGAAAAGGTTTAATGAGTATAATTATCCGAATATTAAAAAGAAACAGTTTTAGAAAAGTAAAGGGGTTCTTTCCAGTGGAAGAAGTTTGACCGCTTAAAATCTTGAATTATGACAAATGTTCAATTTATTCATTTCCTTTCTAAAGTAGTAAATATCCCAAAGATAATCTCACTGTCTCACTCATGATTCACTGTTATGATTCATTATTTAGAGACTCAAAGACATTTTTTTTTTTTAGAAAAACAGGAATTACCAATTATGGTTAAATAATTTAAAGTTAAATAAACTTTTCAAAAATCTCCAGTTGTGTCTGGCTTGGGAGTAAGATGCTTGGAAAAATGTAAAATTAGTGTCAAACCTCTATATAATGTTGTGTACAAAACATTCTTTAGGGATCCATTAAATTGATGTAACCATAAGTAGTGCCTCTATGAAAAGAGTGTGTAGTTTTTGCCATTAAGGGTCAATGTGGCTGCAGGTTTTTATTCCAACCAAGCAGGAGCTGAACTCATAGAACTCATCAGTGAAGACTGAGACTAACAGCTGGAATCAGGCATGTTCCTCCTCAGTTCCTCGTCAGCCATTGGTGATCCCAGTTCCACTGCATGAGTTTAAAGAACCCTTTTTTCAGCAACTTCTTGACCTGAATAAAGTCAGTCGTTTTGCTCACAAGTTACAGGAGTGGATGTAGAAACATTAAGATGTAAAAATAGGCTTTAAAAAAGTGCATAAATTGATCAAAATTGTGCGTAAGTGCATGAAATAGAATAGGAGAAAATAAGTACAAGGAAATGTACAAAGAAAGGGGTTCAGGCGGAAAAAACGCAGGACATAAGTGCACATAACTGCCGCACTTACAGTCACGAGGGGTGTATTTTGGAAAGGCTTGGGTACGGGAGCGTATGGAAAACCAGCTGTGATTTGAAATAGACTTGGATATTACGAAATTGGTCACGTTCAATAATCATGCAGTTGAGATTGAAACACGTCTTTTTTTCACCTGGTTTTTGGAACATTTCGGGGGAAAATCTACCAATGGCATGAACTTCACAGCTTTAAAAGTGACTGAGATGATGTAGGATAAGATACACATTTGCATTGCTGTAGCAGAACGTGGACAGGACATAGGTAAGAGCAGCAGAAAGTGGCAAAACAAAAAATGTGTATGCTAATGTATGTGTCTACAGTTGTGGCCAAAAGTTTTGAGATTTACATAAATATGGGAAATTGGAAAAGTTGCTGCTGAAGTTTTTATAATAGCAGTTTGCATAAACTCCAGAATGTTATGAAGAGTGATCAGATGAATTGCATAGTCCTTCTTTGCCATGAAAATTAACTTA
>JBBJLR010010348.1:0-13755 GCA_037577145.1 Brachypetersius gabonensis
TGTGTGTGTGTGTGTGTGTGTGTGTGTGTGTGTGTGTGTGTGTGTGTGTGTGTGTGTGTGTGTGTGTATGCATGTTTAAGGTCAGTTTTCCATCTGTCACCGGTCTCCCACTCACCTCTCCGCCTCACTAACGTCATAGCACTGAGTGTTGAGTCTGCAGAGTGTGGGGCGGGGGGTCAGGGGAGGTATACACGAGAGTTCCTCATCATTGTTTTAAAGAGGAGAAGGTTACACTGGGTTTGATAAAGCCTCTGTTTGGGTTTTATCCCTCTGTGTTATTAATGCCCTTTGGAACGCTATGTATTGTCTGTGAATACAAACATCATGTGAATATCATTTTAAAAATGAAAATGGGTTCACTAGTAGAGGTGGGAGACTGAAGACACGGTGCCCAAGTACCAGTCATTTATAATGAATTAGTAATACTTTAAATCTATTGCTAAACTAGTATTTTTTTTCTGTTGCTTTTCCTTCCTTGTGATTCTTATACGATTAAAAAAATAACAGGCAAATATCCTGTTAGAATCTGTTGGCAAATCACTAACAGGTGAAGGTTTGTAACTTCATGAGTAGTATATTCCACGAAGGAGGGTAATCTTTTCTCTTTGCTACATTTTTCATTGACCTTACCTTTTTGTTTTTACCTTTTTCATTCAGGTGCACTGATATATCTGTACTGCTTTTTGTTTGCTCTCACTTCTGTTTACATTTCTCCCAATTTTCTCCTTAGATTCCCCAGTCACATGATCTAACGATGCGCTTCTTTCCAATGCCAGTTCTATTAAACCAGCTAACAAATGCCGCTGCTGGCTGGCACTGTACTGAGTGATGAGAGGGAAGCCCATCTAGAGAGAGCAGGACCAATGGTGTCTGTTGGACTCCCAGCCACAGATGGCTGTGCCATCGCCAGGATTCATGGGGTCACTTTCTGCCACTCAGACCGAATTCTGAGGTTAATCATAGGCCTAAAACAGATACGTGGAGCCTCTAAGTTCCAATCCTGATGGCACAGTGGCTGGATGCACCACAGTGGTTCTGCAAGCTTCATCAAATTTTAAATACAATCGTGTCTTGCAGCCATGAGCGAAAAGTTGCAAAAGCTATTAAACAGCTTTTGGGAATATGCAAATAGTCTTGTGATGTAACTAACCATGAAAAATCTACCCAAAACATGCAATAGTGTTAACGGATGGTCTAACACAGTCAGAGAACCAACCTTCCTCTCAACTGATAGAAGTCCAACCATGTCCTGTTTGTATCTCTGGTTCTCACATTGTCCTGAAATTTGAGTGTTTCATCCTATTGTAAGCTGCTTTGGATAAAATTGTCTGCCAAATAAATTTACATGGTTTGATACTAACATGTTGCAGACATACTTTCATGTATAAATTACAAACCATATATATTTTTCCTGGGAGTCTTTAAAACTGCATAAACATAGTTCCTATATATAAATATCACATCTCTGAAAAAGGTGTGAAATTTTATGTGTGAACATTGCATCAAAGAAGGTGGGTAAAGAGCACCATTAGTGAAAAAGATTCTCCTAATAAGAGCATCCCTTATAAGAACACAAACTGAAATCATTTTAATATAAACACAGACGTAACATCACCAACGCTCCTCAAGGCTTTAATACCTGAAAGCACATGGCATAGCAAGTTGACTGTAGAGAAACCTGTTGTCTTCATACTTTTTCTGAATGCTCTGTGAACAGAAGGGAGGAAAAATCCATATTATAGTAGGTCAGACTAGTAGTGCTAGCTACCGCAGCCATAGATCATTAACAGATTATGTAGCATTAAGTAATATTAACCTCAGATTGAGTGATATGCACTGACACAGTCTTTCTGGGGGTTGGGGCCAGACCCCCACAGGCCTGTGTGACTGTGCGGCGAGATTGACTTGTGTGTGTACGCTTCAGCGGTGTTGGCTCAGTGGTCTGTGTTGTTGTTTTCGCTCATGGACAGACTGTGCTCACGGAGAGAAAGAGAGACGGCACTTAGAGAACAGCCACGTAACCCGAGGCATGCGGAGAGGAGAGGTGTGGAATTTCACCAGACCCGAATGTGTGTGTGTGTGTGTGTGTGTGTGTGTGTGTGAGTGTAAGAGAGGATGACTGCTGCATTACTCATCTTCTGTGGCAGAATAATCACACAGGTTCTTTTTTCATAACTGGGAGCTTTTTGTTCTGTCATGTTTAATACTATACCTTAGGAACCAGCACTAGTCTAGTCCTCACTGGTTTAAACCACACACACACCCAGCGCATGCACACACTCCTGCCTGGTGACGCACATTACCTGGCTGCAGCCTCATCCGAAGCCTTCGTCAGGATGACGGCAAGTTGATGTAATCTCTGGATCGTTTTACTTCGTGCCCAAAGGGAGCGTATTCTTGGCAGGTGGGGTCAGGTATCAGCACCCACACACTCACACAAGCACACACAAACACCACCACCAGACTTAACTGGTTACAGTTTTACAGCCTTTGACTTACCTTTCATAGCAATCACTCAATAAACATCCCTACCTAGTCAATGCTGTGTGTGTAGGATCTGCTCCCAGATGCTCCTCAGCTCCCTGAATGATAACATTTAAGTCAGTGAAAGAACCCATTTCTATATATTTGGAGACTTTACAATGCCGTGCAAAAGTATCTGTGAATATATATATAGAAAGCAGTTTATTGTGACAGTTAGCTTTTTTTTTTTTAGAATAAAAACATACCTAATATTTTCGGTTACCGTACACACACTTGTCTTCTGTAAACTGTATTTTTTAACTAACACATGACATTAATTTCATTTGTAGCTATTCATTTACTGGCCATAACCTGTTTCCTAAAGAGATACGTTTTTTTTATAAAACAGATCATAAGATTGTTGAGGTGTGTGACTGTTGCGCAATGTTGATGTCACATGGTTCATGGTAATGTCATAGATTTCCCAAGCACTCAGGACTTATTTGAGAATTATGAAAAACATTTTAGCACTCTTTCAAATAACTGGTTTAATAATGTTGTTGTAGGTGTCGCCTGAGCGACTGACTCTAATCTCTCTCACATTCTGGTCACTAAGAAAGGCTCAGCACACACACCTTTACTTTTCAATAGAATTTGGCAACAACAGCAATCAAAAGCCATGCGGCTCTGATGTGACAGATGCTTGTTGGAGTGTTTTTTAACACATTTTTAATCTCTTATTTTTAATTTTTTAAAGTCTCATTTTTAACTGTTGCATTCAGTCGTTTCATTGTCTTCAAAGTTAATATTTTAATCTCTGATTTTATTCATATTTATTTATTTCATTTCGTCCCCCTTTCTTCTATCTTTTCTGTTATGTTCTCCTCTCTTTATTCCTTTTTTTAATGTATTAATTCATTTCTCTTTAATTCATTGATTCTGTTCTTTACCTTGTTTGTTTTACTCTAAATTGTTGTTATTTTATTAATTTAAATCTGTTCTTAGAGCTTTAATTGACCAGTTTGACGTTGGGCAAGGTGACCTTATTCTGTTGGCAGTGCTTTTTATAAAACAAAAAAGTTTAATTCTGTGAAAGGTTTGTAACGTGCCGGGCTGGTAAAGGTTCTGCAGCCCATGTTAAAAAATAGACTGGTCGTGACCCAGGTGGCTCCCCCTGTTCTGCTGGGCATGTGTGAAGCCCTGCCCAAGGTTTCAGGCGCTTCACTCTCTGCTCCACACTGGGTCCCCACTGAGGGTGCTGTGTTTCTGGGGCACTGATAATGAAAGCCCCCCTCCTATCTCCACACCTCCACACTTCACATCCTTTCAATGACTTACACAGAGTGTGCTCATCTCGCGTGCTAAACACACACAGATCTTGCAATGCTGGTGCAACGCCAGACCAGGGAGTGTGTTGCTGAATCAGCACCACTCCCTCCCTACAGAAAGTGTAAAATTCACTTAGTATAAGAAAAGGGTTTGAGGTGCATTGAATTGAGTCTTCATGCATTTTTTTCCATTTTACACATATAATAATGAATAATAATGAAAGCTGTTATGAATAACTAAGGAATAACGTTAATCAGTTAAAGGGAAAACTCCACCGCCTTTTCAAAATGTACAGAATTATATCACTGAGACGTAAACGAAGTCATTCTGAGCGTTCTGGTGTGAAATGGTTCGTTGTAGAGAAACATTCCATCTCTTTTCTTGACAAATAAAGTGACTGGAACCGGGGGTTGCGATGTCTGCAACATAAATACAGCCATATTATTTACAATTCGAAACGATCAGTGAACCTACCCTTGTCTTCTGAGTTTTAGTATATAATGCTGATGGTGGTAAAACAGGAAAATCTGGAAAAAGAAACTTTCTTTGAGTAGAATTTTGCCGTACATTCACCTGCACATTCCTCTACACCATGCCTGTGTTTGACAATGAATGTATTAGACCAAAATCTGATCTCAAAACTAGCTTAAAACAATGTATCAAGCAGCATATTCCCAACCGTTTCATATAACAGCTTTATGCGATGTAGTTTTGACAATTGATTCCAATCACAAGCACTGTGAGTAAAGTTTCTTTACAATGGAGTATTTTACTTTAAAACACTCTGAATGAGTTAGTTTTGTATAACACTGGTTTAAATATGTAGAAATTTACCTCAGCGCAGTTTTGCATATACATCTGCTTTGTGAAGAGACAACTAGTTTGCACTTGCTGGATAATATTTCATGAAGGACATTCGTTTCAATTTGCCTTAGAAACCCATTTCAAGCATTTAGGTACAAGCCTGTTAATTGTCTGTGTACAGTGTGTTTCTCCGGCCAGCTGTTGCTAAATGTAGAAATAGTTCAGTAAAACACATTCTTGTCCTCTGTAAGCCTGGACCTCATTGAGTCTTTATGTGTCTGGCTGTGGCTCTGCATATCTCACATGCCTATGTGGCTGGGACATGCTGGCTTAACCACTTCTCCTGCTTCTCCTACATTCATCACAACATGGCAGAGAAATAACATTCTCTGAGGCCGAGCATGCAAAGGCCAGATGACAGGTACAACCTCAGGGTGGGCTAATTTAGGGACGTCTATTATATAATGGAGGAAAGCAGAAAACATATTCACTGAGACACCATCACTGTTATGAATGCAACAAAAGATCTATGTTCTAACAGGTGTGGAATTGGTTAGCAATGAGTGATGTGGGTTTATTGGAGTGACGAGTTCACCAGAACGTAAACATGTAAGGTCTGGAAGTAAAGTGGGGTCTACTGAACAGGCCCGTCCTGATTCCAACCCCAGGTTTTCACGCAGAACAATTAGGCCTAGATCTGGTTCACCTGAGTGCTAGACACAAGAACTATATATACCCCCTCCTGTCTGCTCCACAGCGCGAAGCATACAAGCCCTGCCTCTATACCGAGCCTTTCCCATTGCATTTTTGTCGTTCCTGGTTTTTGATTTGTTTCTGGTTCTTGGATATTCCCTTTTTGCTTCACGGATTTACTCTGTTATACTCTTTGGATTTACTGTTTTTTGACCTTTCACTCTGGACATGGTTTTTCCCTTTTTGCCTTGCGGACTTTGTGTGTGTGTGTGTGTGTGTGTGTGAATAAAAGTTTGCAATTTTTCCACACTGTATTTGGATCCTTTCCTGCAAATCATCACAAAACTAGTGTAGTGTGGAGAATGGGGTTCTTTTCAAAAAATAACCCTTTCGTTAAAGTGGTAAATTTAACTAGCAAGGTAAATATGCTAGCATGAATGTTCTAGAAAGTTCTCTTCATTCCCATTGCCCCAGAATGTTCTCCCTGATTTGAACTGCGCTACAATGTTCTACTTGCACTGCTCCAAAACAATCTCCCTGTTCAAGCTGTTCTCTGCCATTCACAGAAATTTACAATGTTTTCCCCCATTTACACTACAATAGTGTTCTCATTTATTCCCACTGCTCTAGAAAACATACAACCTTATAAATACATTATAAGACACAAGAATATGGGAAATTATTCTTAAGGAGTGTGGATAGCAGAGAACCCTGTGCATGGCAGACAACATTTTGAAACGGTGAGAATTAGAGAAATCATTCTAAAGAGTATAAATGGCAGAGAACATTTTAAAACTGTAGTAATGGTGGGAAAACATATTACAGCGAGAATAATGTGAAAAGGGAAGGATTCAATTATGTTCACCCCCATTCTCTCTTGCTCAATGGAATTACAGTGTAGGTGTTTGTTAGTTAAGTGTAGTTTCATCCTCTTTAACAGAGATCTAGAACCAAAAGTGATAAAAGACAATAGACATTAAGATGTTTAAACTTTGACTTAGGTTTTGATTTGTTTAAGAGTGCGCAGAAGGCGAGGGTGGACCTTGCAGACAAAGCTCGGCACGTTTCACTGCTACTGTAGAAGGCTTTATGAAAAATTGAAAGCGTACTGGGATGAGCCCTTTCCAGTGTCTTCTGAATATTTCATAAAATGTTGTCTCTCTCTCTCTCTCTCTTTCGCCCTCGCTCTCTCACTCACTCGCTGTGCATTATCATCATTCAGCTTGGATCTAGGACAGGATGCCACTCAAAGGCATTTCCTGCCTGATCATACAGGCCACTGACTAGAGAGAGAAAGTAAGACAGTGAGAGGAGCTCATTAAGAACAAACAGACAGGCAGGCGAATCAGCCCGAGTGATACCCTACATCCTGCAAAACTGAAGGGCAGATTTATGAAGAGTGGCGGATCCGAGCTTCTGACATGTCCTGCTTTCCCAGTGTTCACTTGGCCTGGGACCCTGGACTGCTGGGCAACAGCTGTGTGTGCAGGTGGTTGTGACAGAGTGTGAAAGTCAATCAGTAAATTAGCTATGCGTGTCTCAAAATGTGTTAAAAAGTGTATCATTTTTAGATGTTAGTGCTTCCCATCATTTTCGACTCTTTTCTCTGTTCCTCTCAAACTGTTTGGGTATTGCATGTGATTGGGCAGTAATCTCAGAAGTGTTGATTATAACCTTGATTTTTATTTTGAAGAACAGCTGTTGTCTGACACTTCCCTCAGTTCACTTCTCGTTCCGTACAAATGCACATGTAATCTTCACACCCCGCCAAAGGGCAGCTGTGTGGTCCAAATGTAAATAAAACCATTCACAGACCCTCACAGACACTCGCATACAATCACAACAAGCCCTTTCATTCGCACAGCTGCTCTCTGAGATGTACTGGTCAACCGTTGTGTAGTCCTTTATGCTTTTCAGTTATATGGCAGGTAAGAATCAGTCAACTCCTTGTAATTCAGGTCTTTATACAGCCATAGGTCAGAATGTGGAGATTCACTTTACCTCATAGATGCACAGCTCCTGTGGGGCCTGTGTCCAACACAGTTGCTCAAAGAAACTTACTAAACCTACTTTGCCATGATATTTATTTTGTTTTCATTTGAAAGGTTACGTGGTTGATCAGGTATTTGCTCTTTTTGCATAACCTGCCTACTTTCCATTGGCTATGACCACTTAGACCGACTTGGAACAATGGATGGAAAAAATATGGTCTTGTAAACATTAGTCCCACAACATACAAATGACATAAATATGCCCTTAAGATACAGCATGATTTTTATTCCAAATATGTAGATACACTACTTTCACTTCCTCAGAGGATGGGCATCTTTGTACCTTTTCATAAGTTAACTACTTCATAAAACAGCAAACCTGGAGTCAAACCAAGTCAAGTAGGTTTTATTGTCATTTGTACCATATACACACAGTACATAGTAAAAACGAAACAACGTTCCTTCAGGTGCAACACCAGAGCAGAACAGAACGCAAGAGCAACAACACAACTAAACGAGACAGGACAAGACAATGTATGGTGCAATTGACAATGGCTACATTGAGGATGCATACAGTATTTTGACTGGTACTGTATATAACACTGAGTGTATGTAGTTAAAGTGGCTGTGGAATATGTCAGTTATGTTCCCTGACTAGAGGTACTTTAACCCATAAGAACCCACTGTGACACCGGTGTCAACACGTCTTTAAATGTCCTGGAAACTTTCTCACACAACTTTATCCCTGACTTTACCTTATTAGGCCTCAAAGTGACATGTTCCTAACTTACTGATGGAGTCACATGACACACCGTGAATTTGGGTACCCATGACATCATTTTCAAGATGGCCACCTCCAGGGTAACCACACCTGACCAAATCATCTAATTTCAAACATCTTGTTTTTGGTATTTAAACATGTGTTTCAACCAGTTTAACAATTCTGATACTTAAATAAGACATTTAACATGTTCTGACGACATTTCCTAAAGAAATTCATTTAAAACAAGTTATGACAACATTGTGGTAACACTGATGATTCTTATTGTCACAATAAGAAAAGCCCATTCAAACAAATATAACAATGTCAAATGTATAAAATAATTATTAATATACGTTACAAAACCATTTTTAAACATCTGTATGTAAAAACCTCTGTATGCCCCACCTCTACCACTGCCCAAGAGAGTGCGTATTGGCGTTCCGGTTGATGTTCGCACTGACCAGGTTGCACACTGGCCTGTGGAGTGTGAAAAACGTGGCCGTTGCAAATTATCCAAAGTCAATGCAACCACCACCCTCTGTGAGAAGTGTGATGTGCGTCTTTGCTTCACTGAAGATCGAAATAGTTTCAGATGTTTCCATTTGGCCGAGGCTAAAACATGGTGCTGATAACATGAAGATTTAGTTCCCCTTCAGTATTCTTTAATAGTTTTGTTGCACTATGTGCATGTTTTCTGAAGGTTACTACCTAGCTACTAGCTAGAACTGTAGCTCAGTGTTTTTTACAGCTACAGCACCTTGTTCCGTAAGTACCCAGTATGAGGTAATTCAGTGGGTAGGATACCTGCCTCCAGACCAAGAGGTCATGGGTTCAAATCCTACCTTCAGTACACCATCACTGGGTCCCTGAGCAAGACCCTTAACCCCAAGTTGCTCCAGGGAGACTGTCCCCTGAAGTTAGGGAATGGAAGTCACTTTGGATGAAAGCGTCTGATAAAATTCTGTTAATGTAGTAGTTTTTTTTATTCAGTTTGCACATTTTTTGTTGTAAAACAAATACATTTTTTGTTAAACTTAAACATTAAAGTTAGAATGTTATTGTATCTTGTGGAAATGCAAAAAAAAATACAAATATATGTTACTTAACAAAAAAACTGTGAAGCTGATTCATTTTCAAACAGGGTATGAATTTACTCTAAATGCCCAATGTGGCACATATGTAACTTTACAAATCTTTGCCAGTAGGGGGCAGAATATAAAAAAACAAAATAGAAATGTGTTCTGTGTGCTCCATTTGTTTTGTTTTATCTTTGCCATAATTTTCTTTTAAGGGGAAATGCTTCTTATGGATTAAAGGATGTAACATAAACATAAAGTGTAACACAGTGTAACATAAACATAAAGTTGACTTTGACTTTGACTTTGATAGCCTTTCAAATACTACGCATCAGGTTGTTTTGTAAAGCTTGCCAAAAAGAGCAAAGAAACATATACCCAACTTGTGAAGTTTTTCCCTTTTTTAACTCAGAAGGCACCCTAGATATCTCTCAGTGACATGATACAAGATATTAATGCTGAATGCTCTTTAAAAACACACAAAGTACTAAATATCATTGACCTGATGGAAGAAGTAGAGCTCTCCCAGCGGCAAAAATTTAACCCTTGATTAAAGTTGAAACACTAAGGAGGCAATAAATGAATCTATATAATAGCCTCAAAAGCGAATGGAGAAGAGGATGAGTCTTATAGGCCCTGTTCAAGACTTCCCAAAAGCTCATTGTGAAAGCGAAATGAGGTCTTTTCTGTCTTTGTTTGATTAGGACACTTCAATTAAACCTAATATCTAAGCAGAGATTAACCCTTTCAGTGTCTTTATGTTCCCCCCACCCCCCTCACACATGTAATTTAACACGCACACACACGTGTACTTGCTTGCAAGTATAACAGCCACGAAACGGGCAAATGTCAGCTGAGATCTAATGCATTTGTTTGCAGGCGCAGGCCATACGCCTACCAGATGAGGTCCTCTGTGGTTGCCACAGAGACCCTGCCGCTCCTCAGCCATTAAAGAGTGTTTAAAAGGCAGAGAAGCGATTGCCAGGGAGCCCGTAAGCGGAATGTCACACGGAATTACCACTAATATGGAGATATATAGGACAAGGGAGGAGGCCCAGTGACACTGTGGCAAGAGGCCTTAAATGAAGACATAAGGCTCAGTGATTTGTTCTGTAGTCATTTCAATTGGTTTTATAGCACTCTCTTACTTTTATTGGCTCTTTTGTGCTTATAATGGCATAAAGGCTGCCAAATAATAGAGCCACTAATGACTTTTGATTATATAGATTACATAGAGAACTTTTTTTGTTTTTATTTTTATTTTTTTTATATAGACTATATAGACTTATAGAATATAGACTTAAATGATTAACAAGAAGTCCTGCACAAACTTTCAATGATTCCAAAAAGCTTTGCTAGAAACATCAGGAAGGAAGCTTTTAAAGAAGACTCATACCAACAGTATCATACACATTATACCAAATGTGAATGAATGGGTGTGTCCATCAGAGTGTTTATACAAAGGCATTAATGCAATGGCTGGGCTGGTAACCGCTCCAGTCAGTGTGTCTGAGGTGTTATCTGTTTGCATATTCATTGTGTGTACTGATACACAGTGCAAATGGTTCTTGCCCTTAACTGTCCTGCATGGTTCCATTGTGAATGTGTTTATCCATTGAGTGGCCCTTCCCTCCCTGTGTCTCTGCAGTAATTAGCAGAAGTATCTGAGCAGAAGCACAGTCCACTCTCAGCCCTTTTGTTTAATTAAAGTTCCTGCAACGGCCGTGAAAGGCCAGCTTGTCCTTCAGGAACAAAGGAGAGATGGTTGTGGCAGGTGGTCCCCTGCTGGGTAAAGCTCACTGTAGAGCAGAAAGGGAGACTGTTAGCTCTGCACTCGCAGTTGCAGATTTACGACTCCCACTCTGTCAAGGGAGAGATCAATCCCCTCTTGTTGCCCCGCAGCCCTACCTCCTCTACTTATGTTTTATGGGTCCACTAGAACTCCGCTAGAAACTAGAAAGTTCTCTGATCATTCTAAAGCCTTTGAGGGCCATTTGAAACAACAAGATCAAGTATCAAAGATCCTTTGTACATTATCTAGTTTAGTGGTGTCTATTGTTTTAAATTGGGTGGTGGCCAGCAGAAGCCCTTCACATGATGAAATTCTTATTATGGGGCTTTTTGTGATTTTCAGGAAAACAAATTCTTACAAACAGTTTATCAGATATCCCCCACATTTCAAAATCATCCACTTCTGAAGAGACAAAACTGAGAAAATCACTTTAATTCCATAAGGGTTCTCTTTTATTCAGAGAAAGCAGAGCACTGTTAAAGAGATTTAAAACCATCCATTGTCATATTTATTAACCTTTTTAACCACCGTCCACTTCATACGTCTTTGTAACATACAAGTGATTTCTGGCTGTAAATTAGATTACTGCTTTGATTCCTAGGTTACCAATATTATTAATAGTGCCAACTCAAATCTAGTTTTTTGTATGGCAGTACTGTAGAAAAAGTGCCTCCCACTAATTAAGCTGTTGGACTAAAGAGGACAGAAGCTCCATGTCAGGATCTAATTTTGCCTTAAGTACTACACGAATTGGGTTCTCTCTGGGCCACAGTAGCGCAGGGTTTAATGGTCTGCCTTGTTAAACACAACTGTTTCAAACCATCAGTGAATCAGCATGGCCTTCTTGAACTCACAGAAGAGCAAACATTAATCTCTGCAGAGCAGTTACACATAAGGAACCAGTTTTGACACCTCTGCTCTAAACATAGGTCTAGGAAAGGTAGACAGAGTCAGAGAGATGGAAGCTGATTTATGGAGCAGCAAGGAGTTAGGATAGAGCAGAAGGAATGGAGGGAGGGATGAGATGGCGTTTGGTTGAACTCGCTGATTAAAGTGTCAGGGTGAAAAATGACGAGGGTGCTGGGAGGGGATGCATCTCAACAAACCAAGCAGGGAAAGAAAGAGGGAAACGTGAGCATGAGTGAGTGAGAGAGGGAATCCCAGGGGAAAGAGAGACACAGAGAGTGGGGAGAGCACTAACTGTAGCGCTGGATTGTTAACATTGTGATTGCGGTGGAAAGTAGAACAGTAGTGGTGGAGATAAGATGAGAGGCGGAACCGAAGAGATAAAGCCGGGGGTAAGCAGGCCTCTTCCTGTTGACCCAAGTCCAGTCTACACATCGGGCCCTCACACAGACCTCAAGAGCCACACATTCGCCCAGCTAAGCCCAGGCGAGCCTCAGATACGTGTGGAATATGGCTGTCCTGAATAAACAACGATGAGCACAGATCTCGATTAAGATAAGAACTAACGAATGCAGCCTTATCTTAATTTGTGGTGCCCATTCAGTGCTTCCTAAAATAATATTTGCGCTTGGTCTCTTATAAATGCTCAGTTATTATGGGGATCCTGTTTCCTGACTTGGGCCTCACGTGCATGCTCTGGGACTTCTGTCTCTCACCATGAAGCCTAATGAGTCTTTCTACATTTGTATATGTTCATTCATTAACTATTTTATTAAGTTATTCATGATTTGCTTATATGTTTATAATAATAATTTATATTGATTTCAAGTTTTACTAAGTACATAATACATAACATTTGTTTTTTTATCAAAATGTTCTGTCACCAAATCCTAAAATTGTTCTACCCAAAACTGCAACACAGACACACTATTTGATTTTGTTTTCTCCAAACTGCTGACACAACCTGCCCCCAAATCTGCAGACTTGAGCTGGTCAGCACAGAATTAGAGTCTAAAATCGGGGTAAAAGTCCTGTAGTGTAACCCTGTGATTTAGCATACAATGTAAATCAAAAAATCCATGCCTCTCAGAGGGCGGAGCATTCTAAGTTGAGAAAACAACTGATCCATCATTGTGTGAAGTGAGGCTGATGTTTGTGTGTGCACTACTTGCTAAAGGAAATCAATTAAAATAATTTAACTGGTATCACACAAACATACAAGAATGGGCTAAAACAAGCTCAGGGGTCACAGGGTCAAATGGTGAGGTTCATATTCAGTGTGGCTTTTTTTGTGTCTTAACTGTATACCAAACACTGATCCTACATGGTATGGACCGTGTGCTCACCCCAATAGTGTTAAACATAAGCAAGCTGTGAACTGTTCAACTGTGAGTAGCTTTTCCTTTTTCACTTTACTCTGCATTGTGAGACAGCAGAGTCCATCAACACCATGCAGTCTGAGAATTACGGAGAAAGGCCCCAGTACTATAGAGCTGACCAATTCTGCCATTCATATAGACAGTAAGGGGAGAAATGTGGTCCATAAATGTTGTTTTTGATGCAGATCCTTGCAGATCCAATATGAAGATGTGAATTTCAGTGAATTCAAAAATGTTTATAGCATAAACCCTAAATATGCCCCCAAATATGCTCAGTTTAAAACACCGAAATACTAGGACAAGACCCAGAGCAGTCATGCTCCATGCTGCAGTAGGCTTCTTCTTTTTCTTCTTCTTATGACTGTTGACAACTTTTGAGTGTAATACGGTAATACAGTTCGGTATGAATCCGCGAATGCTGTAGTCCAAAAAGGACGAGCCCTAAGTATCCGTGTTTGATATCAGCATATTAGGTTGGCAAACTAACAAACACACACACACACACACACACACACACACACACACACACACACACACACACACACACACACACACACAC
>JBBJLR010010441.1:0-13750 GCA_037577145.1 Brachypetersius gabonensis
TAGAGAGAGAGAGAGAGAGAGAGAGAGAAATAAAACAGTAATCCATTGTAATCTAGTGTAAATCACTGCATATTTTGTAGAGAGATATCATTACTTTTGTGCCAAATAGCACACTGTCCAAAAACACACCAATCTGCACCCAACAGTTTCATTTTCCAAAAATTGCACTTGGTCACGAAATCACAGTAGGAATCTGAAGTGTGAGCAACGTTAAGTTGCTCTGCATGTGCAAGCAAATGTAACGCACTTTTTTGTAGACAATTACTACAGTTTTCAACAGTACGTAGCGTCAAAGATTTTACATTACCATATAATCCGCCATGAATACTATAAAGAGAAAGTGACCATTCTGTCATACGTGACCACACCACAGCACGAAATACAACCTCTGCGTTTAACCCATTCACCAAGTGAAGCAGGGGGCAGCCAGGAACACAGCGCCCGGGGAGCAGTGTGTGGGGATGGTACGTTGCTCAGTGTACCTCAGAGGTGCCTTGCGGTTTTGGGAATTAAACCCACGACTTCCTGATCGCAGGGCGAACGCCCTGACTTCTAGGCTACCAGCTGCCCAAATTAGGCGAATGTATTAGTTTATTATAGAAGTGTGAAACAGAACTAGTTTTATTTAGTATTATACACCTTTTGGACCTAATGGAAAGTCCACATGCTTTACTTTTCCCATAAACGTTGGTGTAAAGATCTAAAGGGACCAGTTTCTCTAATGAAACTCTGCTGTGTTTTGGTGTAGCTGATATATGTGAATGCAGTACGAGTTTAAAGCTCGTAGGGAAAAGGTCCAGTCTCAGAATGAGGACAATACAGCATTACTTCACCGTTTATTCTACCATTCGTCCAGTTTTGTTTATTATGTTCACTTAGTAATGGTGAAATATAAAAAGAACAACGAAGGAAAAAAAACCCCAACCCAAATTAACAAAAAACATCAGTCTTAAGTACGGAATGCTGTTTGCATCAGTCTTGAGTAGCTTTCTGGTTTTCACTTGCAGCCTCTGAACAGGTATATATAACCAACTCTCAGGTTTGTCCACAGACACAAACTTACAAACTTACTTATACACAACTGATCAAAAGTTTTTGTACTCAACATGTTTTTTTTTGTTCATTTTAACCACTTATTCGTTTATTTCATAAACTGTATATATTCATAAATCATAAATGAACTATAAATCATTTATAAGATGAAAGAATTTGTAACAGTCCAATTCTAGACTGTCCTCTAACAGCAAATAAGCTTAATTGCTCGTTAACAATTTAACACTTGTCTGATCCACATTATAATTATCATATGGGTTTTTATAGGTCAGTGATGAATAAAAATACTTGCTGATAAATGACTTAAACATTGAACATTCTGTAAACGTATTTATTAATAGAGAATATTGAGTGTATTTTTTAGTAAATGTTAAGTGAGTAACATGCAAATGGAGAAAACCCCAGTGTGTGCAAAACCTTTTGACTAGTAGCGTACACCCGAAAACACACTTAAAAGTATCAACAAATGTCTGTAGATACCTGCTTAACCAGTGTATCCTCTTGAAGTTAAAGGCATTAGTATGGAGTTTATTTCCACATTCGCCGCAATGTGTTCTTCTGAGGCTTTCGATGTTGGAACAGTGCTATGAAGATTTGTATATATTCAGCCAGAAGAGCATTAATAAGTTCAGGTACTGGTGTTGGATGAGTAGTTCTGGATCACAAACTCCACTCTAACTCATCCCAAAGCTACTGGATCGAGTTTCATCACTCCAGAAAGTATGGCTCCCATAGAGATAGCTATACAAACGGTGTGTTCGCAATAATGCACACACCAGCCCCGTTTGCTCCGAAAAAAACTAAGTTTACTTATTTTACAAGGCCGTTTCTATACTTTTATGCAAATTGTGTATAGATAGCTAGGATATAACCCATTTTGTGAACTTCCGTTGAATTCAGTTAAATGAATCTCACTTCAAAGAGTTTTATTGGATATGCATTATTGCCAAAGGACTTAAATGAAAAAAAAAAAGATTGAACAATCTAACCAGGTTAAAATAGAGTATACAATACAAATGCAGATGCAGGAGTAGGTAGTAAAGCTTTTAAAAGACTTTACTTCTTTAAAACTACACGGGACTCCTGAAGTTAGTGCAGCCGAGTCTGCGTGGATTACACTAAATAAATAAGTAAATAAATAAGTAAATAAATAAAGAACCCCCTAATCCGGGTTTCCCCCGCGTGCTGACACCCCTAATCTCCACTGACTCCGCCTATTACTCCACTCTCTCCACCAATCAGAGGCCAGGACGCACAACGCCCGGAGGTGACGCAGTACTGACGGTTATTTTAAAACCGTCTCCTCCCGCCAGGATTAGCCAACATCCAAACCGTCCCTCATTCAGACAAATAGCTGCGGGACAACGTCTGAAGTCACCTAAACGCAGAAAATATGTTTGTGTTTGTTTTTTTCCTATCATTTAACGCGTTCATACACATAAATAGCTGGACAAATGATGACAATTATAGCCAGCTAGCTTGCTAACTAACTAAGCATTGCCTCAGCAGCCTCACCCCCTCTGCAGCCAGCCCAGTGTTTACAGCAGCCGGGAGCTTTAGCACTTACCAGGGAGAGCTGCATTCCACTGGGATAAATAAAGTGGGGAGGAAATGCACGACTGGTTGAGCTAGATGCGTATTTGTTGACTGGAAAAGAAGCACCTCTTCCTCTTACGTGGTTAAGGCAGTGAAGCACCTCCCAGCGCCTCCAAAACTCACTGTGGCATTACAGTAGGCTATGCATTTTCTATTGATGGGAGTGTGAGTGCGTGTGTGTGTGTGTGTGTGTGCGTGTCCATAGCCGAGGAGGGTCTTTGGGCTCATACAGAGGGGAACCCCACCACCCCACCTCCTCCATCTCCACCTCCACCGCCACCACCTCCACTTCCACTTTGCGCCCAGATTGCCCGTCGTTCGTCCACAGCTGTGCGGGAGCCTGGACCACGGACCATGCCGAGAACCAAGGGTTCGAGCTGGGCATCGTCGCTGCCTGGACTCTGACTGGACTTCACTTTCTTTCTGTCTCTCTCTCTCTCTCTCTCTCTCTCTCTCTCTCTCTCTCTCTGTCTATCTGGAGGTGGGGGCAAGTTCCCCACAGCAGTTTTATTACGAAAAAAGTCAAAACAATTGAGTTATCCGTTGAAAGAGGGAAAACAAACTGAAAGCAAGACATCAACACTACCACCACCAGCACCAGAAGCAGTTTCAGCAGCCTCCAGTTTCTCACATGTTTGATCAAGCCACGAGTATGGGCGATGGGGTCGTCGAAGAGCGGAACCACTGCGGACCCAGTTCGGTGTGCCGGGACCGGGCCAGAGACTGTAAGAGCCGGCCCGAGTTAGGGAGCCGATCTCCGGCCCAGAGCTCAGCCGACACCCCGGGCACCTCCGCGTCCACCCCGACCTCCTCCAGCGAGGAGGGACACGAGAAGGTTTTAGGAGTGGACCCGGACTACTGCAGGAGGATCTTGGTCAGAGGTGAGTGTTTTGAAGAAGCAAGGGCCTGACAAATAAGTCCCAAATGCTTGGCTGCTGTACATTATAATCATAAAAATAAAAAGGCCTACCGAAAAAATGTAGACATCTAATTTAAATGTACCAAAAACTATAGGTAGATTGTATTTCCTTCCAAACGAGGCAAAATATATGATATGATTTTATACTCTGTTAAACTTTTGTTATTACTTGTAGCTTTAGTGTAAGTGTAATTCAAATTATATTACTCGTACCGTTTAATGTTTATATATACTCTATATGCTCTTAAATTTGAGAAATATAACGTGATCTATTAATGACAGAAAAAGCACGTGCCTTATGAACTAAATATTATTATTACAACCTATGGTGCAAAGTTTTATTTTAAAAATAGACACTTTATGTAATAAAAATGTGCCCAAAACAAGAACTTCATCGCCTTCAAAATGAGACAGAATATAGAACGTGACTTTACACTTTGTTAAACTTTTATTGTGTGGTATAAATGTTATTACTCATGGTTTGATTGTAATGTGTTTCAAATTTAGAGGATATGTTAATAAATGTCACATATATATCATGATCTAAATATGACAGAAAATGCACCTGCCCTTTAAATCGTATGTTAACACCGTTGAATGGTATTATTCCTTCTTCTAATGCATCACTAGAATATGTGTTTCTGTTTGTTACTAAGCAATAATACCTACAGTAGGCACGTCATTGTAAAATAGTGATAACACAAAATTATTGATAATGACTGGAGTATTTATACGTTTACAACAATAAGATATCGAAAATATTTGTAATGCGTCCAGTACGCACAGAAAATAAATTCTTCCAGTTTTATTTTGTTTCTAACTGGAGGTGAATTAATGGTGTTAATTAATCACTGCAGATTTTGCTGAGGATTTATAAAACGGAATGATTCTATAATAATGTGTAACAAAATATGAGACAAAATAGTGCAGTTAAATAAGAGCGAAAACAACTAAATCATGCAGTTACATTTTAAATAAAATACTCGACCCAAAGTGAGAGTCAGTGTATTCTGCTTTGGGCTGAATGTTTGTTCAGATATAATGTTTGCAAACAAACACTGTTCTTGGACACACGAGTGTATGACTCCCGTGTGTGTTTATGTGCAATTGTGACTGAACACATTAAACCGTAATGACAATAATAATAATAATAATAAAGTGGGTCCATTATTGAATAGACAAAGGAAACATATGAACTGTGTAATTTACTATTTTATGAACTATAGTTATGTTTTACGTTTATCCATATGATTAAATTATTTTTAAAGTTTTCAATAATTTTGGAATTTTTGTATAAATAAGAGATACAGCAGGCAAATTTATTCTGCTACAAAGTAATATTTATTACTACACACATTCACATCTACACCTGTATTTATAGAGCTTTATATATATATATATGATTTTATATAATTTGAATGTTTTCAAATAATTTAATTTTGTATTCTGCACCAAATGTAAGTGTAGTTTAAACAAGCGAGCCATAGTAAATATAACAATAGTTTTAACAAAATTATTTTATATGCTTGTAACACATGCAGCTATAAAGACAAACACATGCCTGTACATCGGTTGTATCCAGGGTTTTTTTTTATATAACATGGCTTTTAGAAATCGTATTATAGGTCATTTAATCATAATGTACATCCTTGATCTGAAAGTATGTTGAGATTTTTTTACTGAAATATTACAGTCGTTTTATCTCCCCATGGAAGATGTCGAATATACTGTTGAACATGAAATAACCTCAACCTAGTTTGCTTAATCTCCTTTTTTAATGTCTAGTCAGGCATATAACGAAAAACAAAAACAAACAAGCAAGTTAAATAAACAAAAAACATGAAATAGCCCAAATTAAATATCCAGGTATTGCTACTGGTTGACTAGAATTGTGTTGGAGTCCAGCTTGCTCTTATGTATTTTGGTCAATAGTAACATGTGTCCCATTGCTTTTAAAAGGGTAGCAGCATGGTTATGCTCGTGCTTGTTGTTGGGGGGTGCCCAGAATTTGACAGACTGTAATAGTTAGATGGCCTTTCCATCCGTGCTGAGGGAGGGGGGTCATTTTGGTAGTTTTTGACCACGGAGTTTCTGTCTCTATCCGAACCCCAACCAAAGCCACTGTGCGTTTTTAAAGCTCAGAGCTAAACCGGGGTCACCCAGGGGTCAGCACGTCTGCGTCAGAGCCGATTTAAAAGAGTCCAGAAAGACCTTTAATAAAATATAACACACCCCATCTAGGCTGGAATATATGGACTGTAAATAAACCGTTTAAACTGGGTAATATACAAATTAATATAAAAAAAAATACAAAAACTAAATAAGTGTGTCATTGGTGCAGGGCGTGTGCAGCAGAGAGGTGGAGCCCTCTACTTCAGTTTTGGAGAGGAGGCCGGCCATGCAGCTCTACTTCTATTATAATTAATGTATTATTATTTATTGAGCTATTGCTGAACTTTTAAAGGATATCTGGTTTTATTTCAAGCTTCTTTGCTGGTTTACAGTTAAAAAGCACATGCAGATTCCTTAGTGTTGCTGAATTGTGGGAATGTGTGTGTGTGTGTGTGTGTGTGTGTGTGTGTGTGTGTGTGTGTGTGAGTGTGTGTGTGCGCGTGTGTGTGCGAACATGTTAACTTCAAACAATTCAAAATGTCAAGTTAGAAACTGCATGTTTCAATATTTAAAAGACCTGTCAGTTGTGTCAGCTATGATGAAAGAACACTGCGTTATTTATGTATATATTTTTAAAACTTGAGTGTAAATCTAACCTGTATTTTGAGGTTAAATTGGGTTCTAGACGTTTACGACACCAGGACAAGTGTATTTGTTGCAGAAGGACAGATAGGAATAACTAAATTGACCAGACATGATGTAAAAATTCAGAAAAATACGACTTTTAAATTCGAGCTTGCAATGATACGCTTGAAATTCTTATGGATGGAGAGAGGTCCAGTTAAGGTGCCCTAGTGGACAGCATAATAAATGCGTAAATGAATATACAGAATATTTAACATTTCATCATTAAATTAAAATAGTTAAAGTTAAAAAAAATTGGTTAATCGTATATTTTAATCTTTGTTTTTCATTTGTACTATTTTCATTTTCGGTTTCTATTTTTATCTCAGGACATATTTGTTTCGTATAATTAACATATATTTTTGTTCGTATTTTCGTTTTTATTCTCGCTTTTTAATTTTCGTTTTTTTATTTTTTAATTGTTGGTGTTTTATTTCACTTTTCTTTATTCGTTTATTATGGTTTAACTTGGAGTCTTAGCTCCGAGACAGAGAGGAGCTTCTTCTGGCTGCTGAAATCAGTGAGATGTTGATCACTCGGTTTCGGTCATAATCTCAATTTAGGCCTGATCTCCAGATCTAGTCATGAAAAAGTCTGGCGTTGCTGTGACTGGATAATTCGCGCTGTCGTATTTTGGTTGTGTGTATATAAATACTGTTATGTTTTATAGATTTTCTACCATTAGTATTTACGTTTCTACGTTTTTCTTTTGTACAGTCCGCTTTGCTATTCTAACAATGCAAATTTAACATCGGTGGGACTAATAAAGGGTTGTCTTATGGATTCTTCTCTTATATCCTCCCCCAGATGCCAAAGGCACCATCCGTGAGATCGTGCTGCCCAAAGGGCTGGACCTCGACCGGCCCAAACGCACTCGCACCTCCTTCACGGCGGAGCAGCTGTACCGGCTGGAGCTCGAGTTTCAGAGATGTCAGTACGTGGTGGGGCGCGAGCGAACCGAATTGGCCAGACAACTAAACCTGTCAGAGACTCAGGTGAGTTTTCACAGTAACCGCGACTAAAACAGCATCGTGACGTTTCCCTGCATCGATGATCCCCCCATCTCTTTTTAAAAAAAGTACAACTGACAACGACTTTGGTTAAAGTGCACTATCCACGTGTTTATATACTCCAGTTCTTTCTTTCTTCTTTTTTGCTTGTTTTCTTTCTTTCTTTCTTTCTTTCTACTTACCTTCATGTACATAGTGGTTTGTATGTATATATATATATATATCCTCTCCGAGCACATAAAATTATAAACACGCAGAAGCTGATATAAAGTTTCGCTCAGGTTTGACCTGAACTGAGTCAGAATTCAGTCAAACGCCCATGAGCGTCATGACTCCTCACTCACTCGGGTACAGCTGAGGCTGAACCCATACTCTCAGCTTTGGGTGTGTTTGTTGCAGTTGGACTGCCTGGTGTGTGTGTGTGCTCGCGTTTATGTGTGTGTGTGTGTGTGTGTGTTCTGGTGGGCTCGTGTGCAACGACATTGTTTTACGTAATGCAGTGTTTATGGCTTTATGGCTCACTAATAAACGTAGATGAAGGAGCATTTGTGAAAAGCTGGCCACATATAAAGAGTTTTTTAAAAAAGCAGGCTGTCCCTTCATGCTCCCGGTCATCAGTTGCTGGCTGTCCGAAAGTTGATGAGCCATTTTGGCCAAATCCACATCAGCAGCGTTCATATTTTCACGCGAGAATTCGCAATGTGCTCACAGCTACTGGCTCAGCTTAATAAATAACAGTACCACTAGACATTTTTTTTTCTATTTGGACACAAACATTTAGGACATCAGCCTAAATGTAGTCTATATAGTGATTATACAGTCTGATAAAGGTCAATTCGCTCAATAATAGATACGCTTTATATATTATTTGACAGCATATAGGCATATTAATGAAGCATGAATAAATAAAAAAATACCGGACACTATCCTTATAAATAATGTAATGTTAAAGAACCTGGTGTCAGGAAAACAAGAGGACGGTGTAAAAGTTGAGCACACATGGATAATTGAAGGCGTCTGCGTGCCAAGCTCAGACGGACAAAAGAAAGAAAGGTGTAAAGGTGTTGCCTGAAGTGGGTTTAATGGGGTTCCCTCAGAAATATGCAGGCTCGATGACGCTGTTTATATTCCTATCTACAGTCGTGCACCTGCGATAAGAGTGAAGTGATGAAAGGTTTCTTCAAGTCTGATTCTGTTCGTAGATTAGAACAGGGTGTTGCAAGTGGATGTTCTAAGCAAGTTTCCCCAGATTAAACAGATGATAAAAGAAACGTTAAGAAGATACGTTCCCCAGATGATAAAAGAAACGTTCAGAAACGTAGACTGGGAACGCGTGATTTGTAAATAAAAATGCCTGGTGTTACCCGGTCTTAATGGGTAGGCTAGATCATAAACAAACAAACAAACAAACAAAGAAATGGTGCTACCAACAGCCATGCCTTGTAAGCTATTTTAATCAGTAGTTCGTGGCATTATATTTTAATTATACACGTCAGTCGGTCAGCTTTAATAATTTAGCAGTTATTTTGTGTGTGTGTGTGTGGGGGGGGGGGGGGATTTGTAATTTCACGTAAAGCCGATCTAATGTGTTGACAAAACTTTGATCTCAGTTCAGCCCTGGGCACCTAGAGACGTTTCGGGCTGTTTTTATCCGGTTTTAATAAACATATCAAGAGAAGACTGATTGTATAATGAACCAAACTAAGGAACGTTTACACAAGTGTCCTCCTGGCGACTACAAATAAGGCAGAAGTTCCTCTCCTAAATATTTAATCCACGTCAGAAACCCCAAGTTGGATTTGTACTCGTGCGACTAATCGTCGATTAATCGCAAAAGAAGCGCTGATAATCGGGACCAATACCTGCCCTGAATATTGAACTTGGCACGTGGCTTCGTATCACATGAACAGATGAAGGTATTAAATGAGCCTATTCAACTTTTTAAACTCAACCAAATGCAACGAACAGCACGCCCACTTTTGTTGGGCGGCAACTCTTTACAGCGTGTTGGCGCTGCTGGTGACCCCCCAGCAGATCACGAGACGCGTTTTTGTGCGTGTCTCTCGCCCTGTTCTTTAAATGGCGGCGTTAAAGCGATTTCCATAGCTAACACCGCTGTCCTGGGTGCTGAAACGGCTAGCTTGACTTTATAGAGATTTTCATTTATTCTAACAACCTGACCATATAAGCTATTGGTGAATTGTTATTGATAACAAATGTATTTCACAACATTAAACGTAAACATCATAAAATCGGTTTTACTCTACTCTAAACCCAAGTAGATTTTATCTGTTAACAGAAAACGAGTTCGATACAACGAATCCAGAAAATTCACTTGTCCTAAAATTAGTTTTTAGTTCTTCACTGAACGAATTTTGTAAGACAGCGGGATAAAATGTAGCCTATAATTCAAGAAAACATGTAGAGAAAAAAATCTATTTGAAACGTTAAATTGTTTGTGAAATTACATTTTGATTTAAACAAATATTTTGAGGTTTTTATTAGTGTACGCAAGAGAGTGTTTTTATTATATATGTGTTTTATAATAAATTATAGGCCAGTGTCACATTTTTGCTGCTATGTTATTTCAGCTATCGTGTAAGCGAGAACAATTATTTTCTGTTGTACATAATTTGGTGACGTAAACGAACAGTCTATTTTGTCTACTGGCTCTAATTTTGTGCAAAAAAGGTTAAAAAAACACCTAATTTCGTTTCATTTAAATGTATTTCGTACGCGAGAAACGAACCTAAAACGGTCTATTTGGCCTATAGTGTGAACTTATTTAGACCACGTGAATTAACCCCTTGCCCTTTGACCTAAATGAGCGCTGAGGTTACCACGTGTTTCTTTTTTCCCTATTTCTTTTTTTATTTTATAATTAACTGGCAGCTGATAACTGCCTACATGACCATACATTAAAAGCCCATGTTTCATGAAAAGATTTAGAAAGTTTTTTAAGCTCTAGAAATGTTCGTGAGAGAGACCGATGTTTCACATAAATCCCATTTATTTTTCATGTTAGACCTTGAAAAAACGCTTTTATCATTAGGCACGTTTGGGGACGTTTTAAACGCGGAGAAGTTCAAAAAGTGCAAAAACTAAAGATCTACTATTTTGTTCTTTACTTTTGATTAATTTTAACAATTTATTTGAGCTTCTTGGGATGGCAGCTTAGAGCTCCAAGGTCCCACCAAAATATTTCATTTCTCCCAATGCACCCTGAAAGCATTCCTGTTAGAAACATGCAGCCCTTTTCTGGTAATATGACGAATTAACGTTCTTCAAAGTGGTTCATTTATAGGCCAGCTGTAAGGGGACGTTCTTCACATACTAGAAAAAATACACATACACACGCGCGCAGCGCCAGCCGAGGGTAGAGCATTTGCATTTTCAATTTGATGAAATGGCTTTTAAAAATCTACATGTATTTTTAGACGGCTAGTAAGTGCTAGCCTAATATTCAGCCTCATTCATATTCACTGTTCGTGACACACTTCTCTCCCAGCTCGGAGCAGGCTGTGCATTTTCTCTGCAGGACTGAAGGTGTTCGGACGGTCTTTTGGTGGGGAACAGATGTCAGACCCATTAAGTTCTTGTTTCTAAACAAATATAAATGAGTGTTTGCACGACCGCTGAAGACGCTCAATCACAACAGCACTCAAAGTTGAAATAGATTGATAAAGAATGCTGATAGGTTGTCACTTTTCATTGGAAGTGTAAAGATTTTGTGCATATTCCTTACAAAGGAACTAAATAATTCCCCACTTGCTTTCCTTTGACGACTTGCTCAGTGTTTTACTTTTGCATCCCCTTTCTCCAAAAGGTCGTGTTTGGAGAGAAAGAGAGGAGTCTTAGCTGCGACTCTCACGGTGCCCCTTTAAATATGTTTGACACAAACTTACTACTACTGAGCTGTCATATTTATTTTTGACCCCCAAAAAGTGTCGAGAGTGACAATAGTCTGGCAGGCGTTTCCCCACACAGTACCTTTTTTGATTGTGGTCTCAGTCGTTTAGAAGTTGAAACACTTTTAGCAAGAACAGGCTGGAGCTGCGCATGCGCGGTGCGTGAGCCACTGCTCTCGCCCCAGTCTTAGGCAGGATGTCTCCAACAGGTTCAGAAAAGCATTCTGAACACCCAGGAGAGAGACGGCTCTGTGCATCTTTTAGAGAGTATTAAAATAAATATCCCTGAGGGGTCGGCGTCCTTTGATGAAGTTATTTATTTTGAGGCAACAGTAGATCATAGTATAAACAGATCGAAGTCCAACATCTAACTCCTAAATTTCTTCTCTTTTTTTCTTTTTCTTTCTTTCTTTCTTTCTTTCTTTCTCTTTCTTTCTTTTTTCAAAAACTGAATCTTTGCATTTGAGGAGGTTTTTTTTACATTTGATTATTGCACTTTTCTGTTGCATTTGAGTTGATGTTTTTTGTGTGTTTTTTTCTTGCTGCTGAGCATTTTGTAGTTGAGTGTGTTTCACTCTTGGAATTAAAAGTGTGTTTCATTGAGGCCAGTTCAGTGAAGGGAAGCTGGAAACGGTAGAAATCACGTTTTCACTTTAGATTTAAAAAAATGTTTGTTGTCACTAGACACCATGAGCTGAGAGCTGCACAGGTCCTGGCACAGGTGTGCCCCAAATGATTACGTTTAGAAACACCCTTGAACTCTACTGCAAATAAAACGGGGATTAATTCAACCTCGTTTCAAACCTTCAGAGATGAATGTATTTCCTGCATGTGTTTGCACCGTGCAACCCAATGAGATTAGCTTGATGCAGAGTCGTAAAGGGTGCTTCTATAACATGTAGTGAATATCGTCCTAAACACGGGGTCTTCCCAGCCTCCATTCCCAGCAGGTGGCTCTCCGCTCCAGTGTAACACAGCAGGGAGCCATGGCCGCAGACTGCGTATTGACCAGTTTCTGGAAAACAGTCCAGTCTGCTAAACCGAGCTAGTTATTCACCATAGGATGTAATCACGTTATTGTCTTTGTATAAAAATACGTTTAACATAAGCATCACTAGTGAATACTGTTCTAATACACCTGCTTTTTAGGCGAGTACCGCTCTATAACTGTGTAGTAAAGGAATTCATCAACATTATTTTTAACTTGATCTCTGTCTGAAGTATTTGCAAAGTATGGTTGATTACCACAGACATTAAAATCCCTGTACTTAGAAAACAACAGAAAACTCAATGGCTAGAAAGTCACTTACAAAATACAGTTCTTTGGGTAGTTCTTAAATTTTGCAAATAAATCCAGTGGAATGCTAAAGAATTTCTAAAACATTTTTGCAAAAATAAGACGTCCCCATAACATTTCTACCGAAAGTGTGTTTTCAGGGAGTTTAATGTTCTTTTTGAAACATGAAATATTCTCTTAATGTTTAAACAAGCCCTTTTTGTAATAATTAGAGCACCAGAGCTAGAGAAAAAAATAAGTACAATGCTGCTAAGGTGTCCATTCCCTTATATAGTTGAATATGAATAGGTAGTGTCTTGGGCCGTCAATGCAAAAAAGGTTTCAAGCAGAGTTGTATCTTTTAATCTGTTGCTTTGCTGTCACTTATCATGCAGCGATCAAATGAATGCTCCGTATTGTGCTACAGCAGTGAGGTCTACTCTGTTCCACTGAAATTTTAGAAAGTTTTCCCTTACTTGTTTTCTCCTGCTGTCATACAAGCAGAGACACACAGGAATGTTTGGGTTGGACCCTCTGCTAATACCTCAAACACACACACACAAAATAATCCTTTTGTAATCTGTTTGGAGTTCAGAAATATGTTCAATTTACATTTTTCACAACCACAGCAAAAACTGTTTATCTAGTTACAGAAGCACTGATGTTGGTTTTCAGAGTTTGACGAGTCAAGATTTATTTAGCCAGTAGTTTTGCACAGAAAAGGACCTTGTTATGACATTGAAGATATGGAAGACATAAACTGGAGGAGATAAGTAATCAAGAAGACTGACAAATATTCAACAAGTAAAAACCACATGCTTACATACATACATATGCAGAGCCTGAGAATGTATATAGTACTGTGCAAAATTCTTAGGCTCCTTAGTAATTCTATGTAAAGCTATTTATATGGATATGAAGTCTGTCAGTTATCTTTAACTTTTCCAAACCTCTAGGAAGCATTAAGAATTTGAATTTCCATCGAGTACTTGGAATTTATCCACAGAATATATATACATATATTATGAGAATAAAAATAGTTACAGCCTATATATTTATTTACTTACCTATATATGAGTTATTTACTTACTTGTTACACACTTAAATTACACCAGTACTGTTTGTGTGTGTGTGTGTGTGTGTGTGTGTGTGTGTGTGTGTGTGTGTGTGTGTGTGTGTGTGTGTGTGTGTG
>JBBJLR010010505.1:0-5000 GCA_037577145.1 Brachypetersius gabonensis
CTCTCTCTCTCTCTCTCTCTCTCTCTCTCTCTCTCTCTCTCTCTCTCTCTCTCTCTCTCTCTCTCTCTCTCAGGCAATCGGAGAGGAGTATGTTAAAGACATGATGCATTTACAGAAGCTGAATGATCTGGTGGAGATTGATCCATTCATTAGAGATGTATCTAAAATCAAACAGGTTAGAACACACACTTTTCTCACTTTACTCACTTTAGACATTCGTCATGTAGAAGATACTAATGTAGTAGAATGACCACTCAGCTGCCTACATCATCCTCAACAGCAAAAAAACACTTCACGCTGCCCTCGGTATGAGTGTGTGAGTGAGATTATTGCATAACCATTCGAGTGTATCATAGAGTGCACAGCTATTGTGTGTGTGTGTGTGTACGTGAAAGCAAAGATTGGAAGAGAGACCCTACAGCTAAGTCTAGACAGTATTATGCAAGTATAAATCTATGCAGCCATAAATACAATTTTTAAATGATTTGAATCCATTTCATAAAATTCTTTACGTTCAATGTCAATCGTTTAAACAGTAAACCAAATCTGTTGACTGCATGTTTGTGTGTTCAGGACAACAAGCTGAAATTTGCACAGTTTTTGGAGAGGGAATACCAGGTGAAGATAAATCCTGCCTCTATGTTTGATGTTCATGTGAAGAGAATCCATGAGTACAAGCGACAGCTCCTCAACTGCCTGCATGTCATCACTATGTACAACCGTATGTACAGAGACAGACTGCAAAACTGTGTACCACACACAATCCACACATCTATGTTCACATGATGTTCATGATACCGCATTTCTTAACCTGCTTCAGGAGACCGACAGCAATGCACGGTTTCAAATATTCTTTTATTTAATACAGCAAAAACTGATTGTGGAGCTTTTGTTAGCCGGCTCAGGTGTGGTGGGGAAGGCAATAGTGGGACTGTGCAGTGCTATGGGTTGCCAGGAACAGGATTAAGAAGCATTGCTCTACTGAATTCTGTAATGATGCTCGATCTCTTCTGCAGGCATCAGGGCCAAGCCAACTGCACCATTTGTACCACGCACTGTCATAATCGGTGGAAAGGTAAAACACATTCTCTCTCTCCCTCTTTCTTTCTCTTTCTCCATTCCTCCTGTCGATCTTAAGAATATGTCTGATCTTGATGTGGTCAGATCTTCATCAAGTCCTAACAATAGACCGTCCTGCAGGAAAAGTCCTGAAGAAATGTTGCCCTACCTTACAAAGCTGCTTCACCTCAGTAATGGCAGGCTTTCTTGCTGAACTCTGCTTCATTCCCTGCCACAAGAATCTTATTTAGAGGAGTACACTTACAACAAAGCTTGCCGACGGCCATCCTTTTATCACCGTGTGTGTGTGTGTCTACCTGTATGTCGGTTTTCGTGTGTGTAGGCTGCTCCTGGATATCACATGGCTAAGATGATCATCAAGCTTATCACCTCTGTTGCTGATGTCATCAATAATGATCCCGTGGTCGGCAACAAGCTGAAAGTTATTTTCCTGGAAAATTACAGAGTCTCTCTAGCAGAGAAGGGTAAAACATATTCTCTCTCTCTCACACACACACGCACACATACATACACATAACCACACACACTGTATATAAAACAATAACACTACATGTGCTGTTAGTGCATGTGCTCAACTATACACACTTCTGTACATTCACTAGCCTGGATTTCCAGGTGGTATCATTGGGGTGTTTTGCACTGGGATTCATATTCAGTGAAGTGCCTTTTTGTTTTAAAAGAACTTTTCAAATGTAAAAATCAATTTAAAAGTAATAATGAAATGCCTTTTTGTCTTCAAAAATGTTTTCTTAAGAAATAAATCAAACTGAGATTTCATGGTGTAAACTGATTGCACGAGAATGGTGTTGCATGTAATTGAATCATTGCGGCCAGAAGTTGACACCTCTAATATACACACTGTGTGTGTGTTGTGCAGTGATCCCTGCTACAGACCTGTCAGAGCAGATCTCTACAGCAGGCACTGAGGCGTCTGGCACTGGTAACATGAAGTTTATGCTGAATGGAGCTCTGACCATCGGCACCATGGATGGAGCAAATGTGGAGATGGCTGAAGAGGCAGGCCAGGAAAACCTCTTCATCTTCGGCATGACTGTAGATGAAGTGGCAGCCATGGACCAAGAGGGGTATGAATAAAGGGAAAGAGGGAGTTAGAGAATGTGTTGTGGTATTTATTCATTCCGTGTGTGTGTGTTTGTGTTCTTTTTGTAGGTATGATGCGATGCAGTACTACAAGAACATCCCTGAGCTGAAGCAGGTCATTGATCAGATTAAAAATGGCTTCTTCTCACCCAAACAACCGGAGCTGTTCTGCGACATCATCGACATGCTATTCAACCATGACCGGTCAGTCACACACACACACACACACACACACACACACACACACACACACACATATATGCACACATCACAATGTTTTTCTTTTTTCCAGTACATCCCCACAAAAACACACACACACACACACAATGTACGCATACCCAGGCACCAAGTGTATATCAGTGCTATGTCTTGTTTTATCACTGGCTGCTCAAAATACATCAGGGTCACTCATTTGATCTGGATTCTCTTTCCTATTTCACAAAGTTACCAGTATTTCTTTTACTTGATTATTCATTGGTCATTCAAACATCATTTGTTGGTTTGAGATTAAGACCTACACACTAGTAGCATGTGCAGATTAATTTCAGATAATGTGTATGTACTTTCATTGGCCTGTGTTATTCATTTAAATTACTTGTGTATGCATTTAAAAGTGGCATTCTGTCCAGTTACAAATTATGCTGGTCTGGACAGCTGTGTTGCTGGTTTGAGCTATTCAGAGAATCCAGACGGCTACTGAAAAATTCCTGGGAAAGTCGTTTACTTTCTGGACCTTAATTGAATACCTCAGATGCTGATAGAGCACCCCCTGGTGGCTGGTGCCTCTGGACAAGTGCCCAGTGGCCAGACTTTGCAATCAAGCCTCTAAAACACCACAACCCCCTTACAAAACTGTTAACAATGCAGTTTACTTTCATTCTGTTTTAATTTTCTTTCAGCTTTAAGGTCTTTGCTGACTATGAGGCTTATGTGGAATGTCAAGGGAGAGTCAGTGCTCTGTATGAGGTACTTTTTCACATACACTCACTTTCTAGAGGACAAACATTGCATCATTGTTATAATGTATTTAAAAGAAAACCTGCAATGGCTGTTTTTTCGTCTGTGTGTGTGTGTGTGTGCGTGTGTGTGTGTGTGCATCCACCAGGATCCAAAGAAGTGGACTCAAGTGGTGATTAAGAACATTGCTGCTGCTGGAAAATTCTCCAGCGACCGCACGATCACAGACTACGCCACTCAGATCTGGGGGGTGGAGCCAACTGACCTGAAAATCCCGCCTCCCAGCGAGCCGCGTGAGGCTATAGAAGAAACCGCACGCGCCCTCCGCAAGATATGAACGCACATGTGGCAATGTTACCACAGTATTACTGTAATGTTTACAAAGTACTAGTAGAGCATTCACACACTGTTACTAAATACAGCTCTCAGATGTTTTTTTCCCTTTTGCGTGTTCACTTTGTAAGACAGTTTTAAGCCCTATTAACAGGCACAGTGTTTCAGTCTCTGATGGGGAAAAGAGTTTTAACACCATTTAAAACAGTCTTTTTATACACTTTCTGAAGAGGATGCAGATGGTCAGGTCAGTTAGCACAGTTCTTGGATCAGTTAACCTAAGTCACAATTCTTTGGCTCCTCTAGACCACTGTGATGCTGTCTGTTCTCCCAGTAAACACTGAAAAACATCAAAAAATCAGTTTCTGACTGTGTGGTGAGTTTTCCTGTGGATTTCACATGTAACATTAAGGTTCCTCATTGGCCAGGACAATTGACTAAATGGACAAAAAGAATGTAGCAACACAGTTGAATTAATATTTCTAATTTTGTACATTTAAGCAGTTATGTCTATAGCTCACACTGTCTGATGTAGGCTGCTGACAGCCAGACTTGCAGCGGTGGTGAAGCGTAAATGAACACTGGCAGAGAACAGACCAATATGCCAGACAGAGAGGATACAAACCTCACCTACCACTATGAAGATGATTTTTATAAACAAGCAACATTTGAAGTCATCAGTCAACATTTTCTTTGTCAGCAGCAGAGGGCGCCAGAGACTGGAAAGCCGGACTTTTGTATGTGTGCAAATATGGTCTATGAGGTGAAGGCGCAATTCTAGATTTAAAATACTTGATATACAATTGCCATATTATTGTGACAATAATATCTAATGCTGTATATTTCAATATTAAAACACGAAAGCAAATACTGTTAATCACAATAATGGCATACATTATATTCACTGAGCTGGACGCTTCACTCTGAATTAGTAACAGGAAAAGCTCAGTTAGGATGTATTAAATATAGCTGAGCCTGTGTTTTTATGACAAACAAATAAATTCCACCTGGTTTTAAAAAGGTATTTTATACTAAAGCTAACCTTAATGTAGCCACAACATCACCATTCGGTGATTATAAATTCATACTGATGACAGATGGTAGATCCCAGTGCAGGTTACAGAGAATTACCAGTACCCTTAAGGACCCGGTTATCTCATTTTACTCACCTTACCTGCCTCGTCTCCATGACACACACTCCTCCCCTGGGCCCCCACCTTCAGATGCACAGCTACTGATAGGTGGAGAGGCCACAGCTAATCCTAGATCTGCACTGTAGAATAAAGTGAGTGGAGCCTGCTTTCTTTCTGAAGCTAAGAAGGCCAGGCAGGACAAAAAGAGTCAGAGAGTCACACATGTACAACACACAGGCACAGCAATATAAATGCATAATATATGAAAAACTGTAGACCTGGTTTGAAACAAGTACTAGTGTTTTGATTTTATAAAGCATAGGTTTCTGAAACTTTTATTACAATGAAGAATAATCCTGTGATGCCATTAGGACAGGGGTGCCAATTTTAATTTTG
>JBBJLR010010505.1:10000-13745 GCA_037577145.1 Brachypetersius gabonensis
AATGAATAACAAAGTATAGACTATTAAAGGCTGAAATGCCCCTTTTGAATTATGTAATTTATATTACACGCAGATTAGTGTTCATTGTGTAAGATCTTGTGCACTGTGTGTTGTGCAGGGCGGGCTGATGGATGGGGCAGGAGATCAGTATGAGGAGCGCTTAAGGGAAGTGTTCCAGAGCTTCGATGGGAGTGGTGCTGGTTCTCTAAACCCAGAGGAGCTTGCTGAACTCTGCCACGCCCTACAGCTGAACGACACAGCTATAGACACACTCTTACACACGCTGCTCAACTCTCAGGACCAACTGACTGCAAGGGTAAGATACTATGTATAAGCACACATTATACATGCTGTAGGATTTGTGTGTGAAGAATTTCTATGTTAAGCAATTTCATGCAGAATCAACAAAGTTTTCTGATTCGGATTTCCTTGTGCATTCACAATCCCGAATTAGGAGGCTTCATTTATAAGAGAAGCTAAACAATTTAGCAAGAAACCGATGTACTGCATGTTCCATGACTGTTCTACACACTGCATTTAACAATGAAAAATTCAAGAAAGCAGTTAAGTAGCAGGTCACACCTGTAATTCTCTTCTGCACATTTTTATACTCATTTTCAGCCTGATTTCTTTCAGTGGCAGCCTACTTTCAGAGCACACGTGTGTGTGTGTATATAATACATGATGGATAGTAGCTGTCTTGTTGAAGATCAGTGATCCACTATTCCTGCTCAACAATGAAGCGAGACGTGCGTCTACCACTCGCCCTCACACACCCATAAGAGCAGACTAATCCACAAAGGGAACCTCCACATGCCAAAGTGTGTGTTATTGTCTGGGGCAGCTGTTGCTCCCCAGATCATTCAGGCTACCCCCACATTTCCCTTAGTTACCAGGCAACTAGAATTTAATTAGTAGCCGTGTTTGAGATTATTTGTCCAATTCTGCCCTTGATTTTTAATGTTTCCTCTTTGGCACCAGGGGAGCAGCTGCATAGCTCTTTATGTAAAATGTATTAACTGCATTAGCTGCAAAATCATTTCCTCCATTTTAAAAAGTGCAGGGGGAGGCTCCGCTGTGCACCTGTATTCTTTGTCAAGCCTCTTATGATAATGCATGCTTTTTTTGTGCTTTGCAGGTTGAATTTGAACAATTTAAGAACGCTTTGATTCTGGTGCTGTCATCTGCAGACGAGACTTCTACTAATGAGGAGAAACCTGCACACCCGGGTACCATCATCACCTCTTAAGTTTTATAGGATGTGTGAGGAAAGCTCCAAACCCCAGTGACTTAAGTGCTATAGTAGCAGGTCAGCTTTTGTTTTTGATCCGATGTCTGACGTTAAGGACGTGGGCTGGACGTTTGCCAGTGTCTAAGTGGACTGGTGCTGTCGCGTCTCTATAGTAACAATGAAATGGGGAGCAGATTGATAGTTGGGATGACGCAGAGTGGAAATAAAGGAGCAGTACTGCCTTAATCTGCATAGGCTTTATGGTAATGCACTGCTATGTCGAATGTGTTCATGTTGAGTTGTTGCTGTAGAGGTTTGCTTAAAAGTTGTAGCACATCCACTCCCTACTCATGCACATTTAAAAGTAGGTCTTGCGTAAGGTTTTCAGAGGTAAAGACTGACTCTATGGATGCATGTATACAGGACATGCCTTCAGACTTGGACGTTCAGTCCGGGGGAAAGCCAGGACAAGTGGCCTTGCTATAAATATAAGTTGTGTTAGTCTTTAGTCTCAGAAATGTCTCCCTAACCCTCTTAAACAGAGTTATTCTGAGAGAGTGTGAGTCTACATTCTGGATTACTTACAATACTAAAAGATGAGTCAGCCTTACCTAACACACACAGACACTCTTATGGTGACTGTAAACCTTCCGATGCCATCCAATCCTTTTTCTGAAGGCCTTTCCAAAGCTTTGCTCATATTACCAGAGGATGAATTAAGAGGGGTATTAGAAACAGAGGTGGGCATGTAACAATATTTGATTTTCATTGTGGTGCCCATTGATACCATGATTATTTGCAGGTTTCATAACAAAGATGGCATAATTATCCTGTTATATTAAACTTGGTGCAGCCAGGTATGCATGTGAAACTTCATGTGGCACTACATGCACTTTCTATATGCATTGTGTTGTGACACTTGTGATTTTTTTTTTTCTCCATTACCCATAGCAGGTTTGAAATATCCTCTAGATTGGTGAGGATATGCCACTAAAATAAGATCAAAGGAGTATTATATTGATTACATGCACTGACCCCTTCAGTCATGTGTTCAATATTATGCCAGAAGCTTTGGGTGAACCTGTGTGACTGATATTGTGCCACTGCGAGTCCGAACTGAGCAGGATGTTACGTCAGAGAGAAGGAAGGGAAAGATCGTGTCTAGTTGTGCAGAGAAGAGGTTAAGACTATTAAGCAGGATTACTCTGTGATGCAGACCTGTAGGTATAAATGAAAGGATAGTCCAGATTAAAAAAAACAGTTCCTCTTTAACTGTTGCTTTGCATCGTCTGGGCTCATTATCTGAATGAAGCCCATGAATTGCAAGGCAGCATTGTCCACAGGCATCTATATTTTGAGGTTATAAATCTTCCTATAAAAGTCCTTTCAGTGCCTTCTGAGATCTCAGATTTCACCATGATTTGACAAAACTATTTTGGTGCAATTCAGAAAAATAGATAATGCATTGAATGCACAAATGTGACTAGAGCAACTTTTTGCCCAGTAGTTGAGAGCAGACCATATGAATACTGTTTCTATAATGATACGTGTGTCCATGCTCCCCCTGTCTCACTTGTACTATTAGAGTCCCCAGAGGTGCAGCCCCGCTTTGTCAAGGGCGGTAAGCGTTATGGACGCCGGTCCACACCAGAGTTCACACAGGCCATCTCTGAACTCACATACACACCGCCTGACGAGGAACCGAGGGAAGAAGCACTAGGGAGCCATGATGGGACATTACCAAGCAAGCGTGAGGTAACACACACACACACACACACACACATTGGTACTACTATACTTCCATTGACTTCCAGATTACTGTTGCCATGTAATCCACACCTAAAAGTAAACCAAATAAGTTAACTCACACCTGTTTGAACCTGACTAACCTTTTGGTGATCTTTCTGCTCTTTGAGTTTTCAAATGAACACCTGTAAAATGTCCTCAGTTGTATACAAACTTCTGACTTCTGACATTGGTCCTCATAGGTGGTAAAACAACACACAAACACTTCCAGGACCCTAGCCCACATGCCACAAGTTTGCAATCCCTGTCAAACTCAAGTCCTGAGTTCAAGGCCATTGTCCATCACTGCATGGTGTGCCATTTCTGACAAATAGCAAAGAACAATGAGCTGAAGGCAGATCACAGCCTTCAAAAAGGATTAAAGGAATGTTCAGTATTTACTCACAATGTGGGGTGAGAAATATGTTTTATCTTGAAGCCTTTTTAATAATTTCAGGTATGCTACCATGGAGACAGCAGTCAAAACTAGCAGTCTGGGAGCAACCTCAAGGACATACGAGGAATATATCTGCACCCTTTTTTTTTGTTTAAAAAAAAAATCCTCTTGTTAAGGCACATGCCCCTGTGTCTGTCTTTCTCTCTCTCCCTCTCTTTGTGGATCTCTCGCGCTCTCTGAATGGATGTCTCTGTGTCTGTCTCTCTCTGTCTCTCTCTCTGTCTCTCTCTCTGTCTCTCTCTCTGTCTCTCTCTCTGTCTCTCTCTCTGTCT
>JBBJLR010010533.1:0-13744 GCA_037577145.1 Brachypetersius gabonensis
GTAAGACTGTCCCCGTAACTAATGACTGTAAGACTGTCCCCGTAACTAATGACTGTAAGACTGTCCCCGTAACTAATCAGTGTTCATACCTAAACCAAAATAAAACCAAAAGCTTCACAAAACATGACTCTCTGCAGGTGTAATTTAGATGTAATTGTCTTCCGTAATATATGTAGTGTACCAGCCCTTCCAATTATTTCACAGAAATTGTACTAGGCTGTAAATATTGGAGGAAATTCTTGGTGTACATATGAAAGTACCGCCTACAATCGTCCCGGCTTCAGCCAGTCCTCCTGTCTTTTACCCAACCCTCGTGACCGAACACATTGTTTGTTTTAGGGTGTGTAATGTTTTTCCAGTCATGGATACAGGTTTGATTGGGATGTTTCACTTTAATCCTCTGAAGTCAGCCCTGTTACCTTTACCTTTTTGATTTATGAATTAATTATGTAACTGTTTATATCATCGCTTGACCAGCTGTGCAGAAGCCCTGAGCCAGCCAGAGGGATAAATCCGGACCGGTACGTCCCGTGCTGTTGTGTGATTTATGAGGAGACCGTTTCCTTGAGAGGAAATCCAGGGATGGTCAGAGCTTAAAGAGTGAAATCACCCAAAAAGTGAAATCACCCAAAAAGATTTTAATATCATTTCTGCTGTATTGTTCAAATCACCCTCATCTGCTATGAACGAAAGTGATTTGCAAGAAACACAGCTCGTCATGTTTGTGAGGACATGCTTTCAAATAAGAGAAGCTAGGTTTTATTAATCGTTCTGCCGCATCTTAATTTGGGGTGCAGCGAATGATCCATGTAGTCGGCTAAACTTAACGACCAAATTAGCATTTACGCCATTTTTATCCAAATGCATTGCATTTTTTTTGCATTCCCTAACTACAGGGGGCAGTCTCTTTGGAGCAACTTGGAGTTCAGGGTCGTGCTCAGGATACCAGTTGTGGTGTGTGGAGAGTAGTATTCGAACCCATGACATCTTGGTCCAGAGGCAAGTATCCCACCCACTAGGCCACGCCCACCTCAATGAGTTTCCACTGAGTATAATTGTAGCTGGGTGGTGATATCGTTGGCAACATCTTTACAACAAAAACCTCTGAAGTATGGGACCATTTCACTCTTAATTTGACCAAAAACTGCAAAGTTGACCTTTCCTGGCATGTAAACACATGAGTTGTGTAATGTTCCATATGTGCCCTAACTTGACAATCTGCATGCCGTTGTTAATGGGTGGAGAATGTAGTGGCCTTGGGGTGGCCTTGTACTTTCTAAATAACAAAAAACTCTGCCTTATGTGTGTCTGCCCAGAATAGGTTGAATCTGAACCAGCAATGACCAAAAAGGAAAGCCCTCAGATGGTGGAGTTTAAAAAACGATGTTTCTTTTTCCTGCAATATCAAAGTGCGTATTTTCTGCAAGAGTGAATTACTGCTTTCAAGCTGGGCAACTGGTGACCTAGTGGTCTAGTGGTTAGGGAGTTGTCACAGAAGGTTGTGAGTTCAAATTCCTAGGACTGCTGGAGTTACCCTTGAGTAAGGTACCGCCCCCACGCACCGCTTCCTGGGCCCTCTGTTTTTGGCTGCCTGCTGCTTCACTTGGTGAACTCTTCTTGTTCTCGTTACCCAAATAGTCGATTATTTCTTTCAGTGATCTGTATTTTGACAATTGAAGTAATTATTTAGCTACAGTCCTGCATTAAATATGAATCATATCATGGACTGTAAATACAGATGGACTGTAAATACAAATATAGATGTAGAGCTCTTATCTCCCTGGGGTATTTTGTGAATAAAGGTTGTCATAGATGTTATCTGATATCTGTCCCGGATTAAAATTACCACCACGTTAAGAATGGAAATGAGCGATACAATGTGAAGCACTATGCTGCAGACAAAGATCTGCTGTGTTCCACCACTGACTGACGTCTTCTTTCACCTCTTTATGGTAATGTAATGGACTTTTTTGCCAACTGTAAATTTGGTTAGAGTCTTAAGTTTGTAGACCCCTGTGCATTGTTTGTTCTGAAATATGTGTAGAAACCCTAATAGATTTTGAAAATCAGCTGTGAAGATTTGATTGCATTCAGCCACAAAAGCATTAGTGATGTCAGGTACTCATTGTCACATGACTAGTTCTGGATAACTCCCAACTCTTTCAAAGTATTGGATAGAGCTTCATCACTCTCGAGAAGACAATTCCGCTGCTCCTCAGTCCAGAGCTGGTAAGGCTTAATGCCCCTCTAGCAGACAGTTGGCATTGATCGTGGTGACATTCGACACATGTGTGGCTGCCACAGTCCCATTCTATTGAAATGGACCAAATGTGTAAACAGCCTCAAACAAGCATACATCTTTTACAACTGACCTGAGGTCTGTTTGAGTCTGCTGTGTGTTTTGCTCCTGCTTTAATCGTACTTGTGAAGCCAGTAGCCGAAGATGGACGCCAGGTTGACTTTAGTCCAGGTTAAAGACTGTTAAAGGTCGTTCCCTGGATTGCGGTGTTTGGATCTTGGTAATCCTCACACGCGTTTAGAAGAGATTAGCTTAGACAGAAAAGAATATATCTGTATTCACAGGGCAGCTGCCCATTACATAACAGGACTCTGATTCCTAGAGCTACTGAGAGTACATGAGCCTGCGTTGGCATGGTTGCAGCAACAAAAAATTTAGAGGAAAAATAGTACAAAAACTGTAATTTCAAAGAAAAATATCAGTTCAGTCCATGGAGTGAAAGGACAGTTATTTTGCCAGAAAAGTAAGAAAGCCAATCTGGGTAATTCTGGCACATTTGTCATGTTTTTAATTTCCTTTATCCTGCAGAGAAACACATGCAAAATAAATTTAAGCTTAACTCAAATAACTAAAAATATAAATGTTTGTATAGCTGTAATAGTAAAAATATATATGAGATCTTAATTGTTTTAGCAAGTTCTTTAGTGTTTCCTGTGTCTTTGTTTGGCTGATTTGTTTCTGATTAGTTTTTTGTGTTCCGATTTTAAATTTTATTGCATAGATTATTTATTTATTTTATTATTATTATTATTGTTATTGTTATTGTTATCAAATTGAGACACGTTTCTGAGGCGTAAACCTTAGTAGCCAAAGTAGCACAACGTCTAACACAAAACAAGTTACTGAGGGATCACAGTCATGGGTTATGCGACAGGATGAATGAAATTTCTGGTTTTTATATGTTGTGAAGGGACCCTAGAACTTTCAAGTGACACAGTTAAAGTGACAATACAGTAATCACCTGCTTTTGTGGGGGTTACGTTCCAAGAGTATAGTGAAAAAACGCATTGTTGTGTTTTGGTTAAAAAAAAAGCCTAAAAATGGCTTTTTATAGTATAGTGTAAACCCTAAATATGCCCTTTAAATCTGCTCCCAGAACATTTTAATTTTGTTTTAAGCTCATTTTAATGCATTACCCTTAAAGAAAATGTAAAAGTAAATAAATAATTAGAATCTGAAACTTAATTGCTTAAAAACCGTTAGCATTAGTGGTTAGCATTAACAGCGTGCAAAGACTCTACCCACATGTTTAGACAGGGCACAGCTTATTAACACTAAATAAAGTGAGATAACTGGAGGAAAAGTTTAAAACACTAAAATAGGAGGACAAGACACGGAGCAGTCATGCTCCTCTTCTTCTTTTTATGGCGTTTGACAACTTTTCAGTGTATTATCGCCACCGCTGGACTGGTGGCGGTAATACAGTTTGGTTCTACTGTATTTACTACTCCTTGAGATTCTGGGCCTGTAACAGGACCATCGATTCAGAAATTCCTGCTGTTTGGTGACCTGTAGTGCACATCTCTTGATAGATTAGAGAAGGACACCGTCGGTAATGAATGCATGGCAAAAAAGTTTGGATGCTTTCACACTTAGTCCGTTTAAAGGGAACTCAGATCGATTAGTCAGCATTTTTTGCCTATATGTGAACACACATCACTGAACTGAGACACATCGGGAGTCGGTCTCGGTCCAGTTCTCTTTCAGTCCCGGCACGGTTCGGTTAAACTCACGCGTTAGGAAAACAAAGAGCTCCGGTTTCGATTAGAGACATTTCACCCTCTAGGCTTGCCGTAGGTAGATCACACAGTACAGCCCCAGGAAAACGAACAATAAAGAAATAAATGAATAAATACAAATGAATAAATTATAATTCAAATAAATAATTAAATAAATAACCCAGAGATTCCTTCCAAGATCAACTCAGACTCCAAACATTCTTGCTCTTCATCAGTTTAAGTGAAGAAAAACACTAGCAGAGATCTTTGTGGAAAATGTAGAAGTTCGGTAGCGCTTATAATCATCAACTCTTCTGGAGAAAAACATTCCCAGTAATGGAAAGAAAACAGAAACAGCGGCGTCAGGTTGGAGGAGGAGCTAAAGGACTGATTTTGTTTCTATTAAAAAGGACTGTATGTTAAAACACCCAGAAGTATGTTTTGTCCCGTCTGCACTTACGTAGTCTGGTGTTCTGTTTCTGTTCTTTGTGTTGCACCATGGTCCTGGAGGGACACGATTTCATTTCACTGTGTCCCATATTTGTGGCTAAAATGACAGTAAAACCTGCTTGACTTGCCTTTGCAGCCTTTGCCATACCGGTCAAAAATTAAAGCTAAATACGTATTTGGAATTGGGCCAAATGCTTGTATTTCCGTATTTTTTAAGTGCCTGGGTATTATGTTTGCAAAAATATTGTACATACTGTAAACAGGCCAAAAAAGTTTGGATGCTTTCACACTTTGTCTGTTTCAGCCCTTAAAGAGATCTCAGATCGATTAGTCAGCATTTTTTGCATATATGTGAACATGCCAAACGAACTCAAACCCTCTGAACTGAACTGAGACGCATCGGAAGTCAGACTCAGTCCGGTTCGCTTTCAGTCACGGCACGGTTCACTTAAACTCACGTGCTCCGGGTTCACCCTCTTGGCTTGCCGTAGGTAGATCACGTGGTACAGCCTCGGGAAAATGGACAATAACAAATAAACTAATAAGTACAAATGAATAAATGTTTGAGGAAGAGAACCATCAAACACATTCACCAAACCTGAGGGTTAACTGCTGAGTTGAACCAGGAGATTCTGAGCAGGGAAATCACTAAAACCGCCTGGACCACGGACCTCCAGGACTGGAGTTCCACACCCCTGGTTTCAGAGGGTCTGAGTTCGTTTGGTGTGTTCACATATACACAAAAAATGCTGACTGATCGATCTGAGTTCGCTTTAAGGGCTGAAACACCCATTGAAACTCACCTTGCTTTTCATTTACAAAAGCTTCAGTACAAAACTAAGTAAGCCACCAAACAAATGACTACAGATTTGAGACTGAGATGCACTTGAGTTGCTTGTTGACGAACCTTCGGGATCCTGTGCTGTAGTTATTGTGCAGCTCAGAGTGAAGTCAGGTTTGTTGTAGTTGAGTCAGTAAACATGGTGACATGGTGAATAACATGGTGAAGCTGCTTTGAAAGGAAATGTTATCTGATATGCAGAATAACCACAGACTGCTGTTTTTGTGTGGTGTGTGGAGGCAGGTGGTATTCAAAACAGCAACAACACATCTGCTGGAAACAAAGAGGGTAAACACCCCTGTTCCAAATGCTTTCAATTATACTGCTGAATAACTTTAAGATTTGACGTGAACTTAATACCTTGGCTGCTATATTGTGCTCCAGACGACTTGTCATGGTGTGCAGAGCTTGTAAGTATAAGCAGTTAAAACACTGTGAAAGGGGACATATTATGCAAAACTCACTTTAGTTATAAAAGGTCTGTGGGCTACAAAACATGTTCATGAAGTTCTTTACACAGAATCAGTTTCACATAAAGAGATTCACCAGCTTTATTCTTCACCGTTTCAGGCCCTTCCAGAATGAGTCGTTTCAGGGCTCTGTCACTTTTATGCAAATAAGCTGTTGCTGGCCACGCCCCACCTGTCCTGTGCTTACACTGCGCATTTATCTCACGTGAAAAAGGCAGAAAACAGAAAAGAAAACAGAGGCGCTATCAGCTATATGTTGAACCCCAAGTCGGACCCAGAGTGAGATGAATTCGCTTTTGCCTGTAGCCTCAGCGCTCGGCGTCTTATGCTCCTCATAAAACCAGCAGACAAAAGTGGAGGATCTTCAACTAATCTAGTGGGTGGAGCTCGACAGGTGAGAGGAGGTTCTATGCATATTTCCTCATCCTGGCGTCAGAATAAGGAAGCATCCAAATGACTCAGAAGCACATGATTCTTGACACCAAAATCTCCCAGGTTTTTTTTGTGCTTGGAGTGTTTATAGAAGCAGTAGAGACAGAAATGGAAATCCCCAGAGGGATCAACGGTTGTTTATCTTTGTAAAATGTGTTTGTGTGGCCGGTATGTAGATCTTGCCGTTACAAATGAATTGCATTGCGGTTTAATTTGAAAGGCATCACATACTGTTGAATTACACTCGTGATAAAGTTTCGTTTTATGTCACTGTATCTCCTCTCTTGAAGCTGGGAACCACACAATCACATGGACGGAGCCACTGTGACATAATGAGTTGGGGATTACACTCGTCATGTTCCAAACAAGAATCAGTCTAAAATCAGCCAGAGGCTTCGACTTTATTAAGCGGAGTGTGTTATAAGATTAGATTAGATCATGCTTTATTAATCCTCAGGTGGATATTTTTTTTTTGTATTAAAGCAGCAGAGAGGCAATGCAATAACATGCAATACATTTAAAAAATAAATAAAAATATGAATGTACATTATGTAAGGTGGGAGGCTGTACTCCAGGCTGGATTCATTCAGTATAACGGGGTGGAATCGTTGTGGAACTCATATCAAGTCCAAGCCCTAAACAGCGCCTCCTTTCAATTCCTAGTTAGAGCTGGGAGTCTGGAGGAAACTCTTCCTCCACCCCACTCTTATCCCACTGAGAGGTGTTTCTCAACCGGACACGAGTTCCATTCAACTCCAGAACAATGAGATTACGAAGGGGCCGTTGGGTTGCATCATCTCGGGCGGTGTTTGGATGGTTAACAATAGGAGAGTTCTTCTTGGCTAAAGGCAAAATGGCTTTGAATTCATATTGAAAAGGTTCATTCTGTTTTGTAGCCGTAAACAATATGGACTGATTATTATTGGCCATGAAGCTGTTCACAATGAACTGAACGCCGGCTTTAGATCTTCTGTGAGATGAACACATGAACTCACTGGGCCGATAAAACTGGCCAGCGTTAAAGTTCACAGATTTTTTTTTTGTATGGGTTAAAATACCCAATACAGGATCCCCACATGGATATCATGCACACGGTGTTTCTCATTACTTAACATCGTAGTTAAAGGCGATGTTCACAGCTTCAGTTGTTTGCATATTTTTTTTTTTAGAGCCGATCTAATACTCCCTGCAAATTCGTGGAAATCGCAAAAAATCTTCTTTTTCGTGCTTTTTTGCAACAAATAATTTTTAATGCATTTTAGTGCTAAATTAAGAAAAATACAATTTGCTAATTTTGAACTTTGAACACAAATTCAGCTACATTTCCACATAAAACATAAATGTATAAATGTTTTAGTTCTGTTGAGAGACACAAAGTAACCATATATATTGGCTGCTGCTCTGTGAAGCGTCTCTGGCAGCTACCGTCCAACATTCAGCATCAGAACAGTTTCAGTGTGGAGCGTCTCGAGTGTTTCTCTGAGTGATCTCTTGTTCTTCGTTTTGTTCTTCTTAAAGCCTGTATATTTATTACAGTAAATTAAATGAATTTATTACTGTATTTACCTGCTTATACCAAAGAAAAGGTGCTGCATGAATTCTGTAGAATACTATAGAATAAGTTTCGGAAAATCAGTAGTAATTAAGTACCATTAAGTAATATTACATAATGAAAAGTAATATTCGTGTCTGTTATGGTATATTTTAGCTTCTGAAAACCATTATGCGTGTGAAGTTTTCATACTGGTCGGGCTCTAATATCTGAGCTAATACAACCCAGTGTAACGTCCAGACCTCAAATAACCAGTGATACTGTTTGGACTTGAATGCATTCTGGATTATTACATTGATTTGGCAGGTTATTCCATCTGGTCTTGAGTCTCTGGAACAACCAAGCTTTCCTCCCAAGCCTCCTTGTAAAGTGCCTTTCAGGTGGTGTTCCAGAGGGATCAACAGTAATAAAGTTGTTTGTATTTTCTCAGTCCTTCTGTTTTTTTTATCTTTTTAAAATGTTTGTGTGTCCGGCATGTAGATCATGCAGCAGCCATGCCACTCAGAAGTATTGTTGTAGAGCTCTGCGTGGTAGGAGGTCAGAGAATGGCTGCCTCTTTGTTTGAGAGCTTGAAAAGGAGTAAATTGTTTGTTACGTAACAAGTAAACATTCTGAAAATCATCTGGGTGTTACACCTCTCCTGCTGGCCTGTTTTCAGAAAATACCTATTTTATAGTGTAAACCCTAAATATACCCCCAAAACTCTTTAATTTCATTTTAAACTAAGTTTAATTAAAGAAAATGTGATGGTAAACCCGTATCTGTACTGTACAGTTTACGCTGAACTGCTGTCTCCCGCAGTGCTAGAATGTAAATAGAGATGTTACCCCTGTATAGACTGGACTGTAACTCATGCAGCTCCTCCACAGGGTTACAAAAGTAGTAAATTGTATTGGAAAATTGTATTTTATGCTCATGTTAACCTCACGATTGACTTCGTGTTTAACTCATGATTGAACTAATATTGAACTTCTATTTATTGTGTACATGTTTGTATGACAATTACACATCTGTGTAATGGCCTTAGGCCTCTGACTTCTTGTCTACATGTGACCTCAGTTCCTTAAAACATTTGATTGTTGTGTGTGTTTTCAGAGAACAATTATTAGTTCAGTTCTCCGAAAAAATCCACGATGGACTAAAACTGCGACGGCGGATACATTGGGATACATTGAACGGGAGGAGTTCAATGTATCCCTGATGTTCTAGACGTTGCAAGGTTAACAGCTCCTGCACTAATTTAAACTCTGCTGTTCGCTGCAATGCTGTCAGAGATAAACTCTTCATAATGGTGTGTGCTGCTTCTCAGATTGGGCTCAGTGTTTATCTTTCTCCTTCCTCTCTATTAGCTGGATCACATCCTGCACCCCCCCTCTGTGGCCCTCTGCAAGACGAGCAACCCCGAAGTGTCCAGCAGCTCCAGTCTGTCGCTCAAGTTTAAACGCCAGCTCAGCGAAGACGGGAAACAGCTCCGGCGAGGGAGTCTGGGTGGAGCTCTTACAGGTGAATACCACCAGTAATGTAAACCAAATACAATACCCATCAAAAGTTTGGACACACCTCATTCAACGATTGCCTTTCTTTTTATTACGGCTACATTGTATATTAATATTGAAAACATCACCTATTGTTTTGATTTTAGATTCGTGGCCCAAACAAAAGCCTCCGCAGCCCAGTGGTTGAGAAATCCGGGTATAAGTCATATTAAGTCATACAGTTTTGAGAAAAGTATCTAGCCAAGACACATTAGTGCATATAAACCAAACCAACTTTTTGTGTCATGTTTACTAGTACCAAAAGTGCATTAATGTAAAAACGGTCCCCGGGCCTTTGAGGGTGCTCCCAGTTTTCTGGGAGGTACTCTTAAGGAAGATACTGTAACCACACACTTCTCTCCGGGCGCTGTGTTCCTGACTGCCCTCTGTTTCACTTGGTGAAAGAGTTTAATGAGTTAAATGAGTTTGATGGGTTTAACGGGTTAAATTAGTTAAATTGGTTTAATGAGTTAAATAGGTTTAATGGGTTAAACAAGTTTAATGGGTTAAATGGGTGAAATGTGTGAAAAGGTCTGAATGTGTTAAATTGCTTAAAAATACTGGGGAAGAATTTCGTGTAGTTCTCACTTTGTGCTGTTGTGTGTTCATGAATGACAAGTGGTCAGTTTCCTCCTTATCGCTGAACGGTGTAACAAACTTGGAGCAGAGGCCAGTTCTACAATTCTATTCTAATTCTATATTCTATAACACCAGCTAACACGGGGGAGATGGAGGACCCACACAGTGAGGTCAGTTATGCTCTCTGGCCTTGGATTGCTGAGGCGTAAGGAAGCCTGAAATACAGTGGAGGATCAATGAAGTGCCACCTACTGGACATCTTATGAATTGCAGTGAAAAATGCTTAAAATTATAGTTACATTTGTTAAGTATCAATTTGAACAAACATTTATGGACCCCTTTGCTCCACATTTGGGCAAAATCTAGTCAATGTACTGAATTTCACCAGCTATTGATCTGTTTGATTGAACCAGGCCTCCAGCGCTCCATGTTCACTGCCTGTATTCCACAAAGCCCTGCCTGAGCGCAACGATGATAAATTGGTATTTCCTGATTCCTGTGATGAATGCAGAGCAGAAGTCACTGCTTTCCTCTTTAATATCCTGTTTTTACACCAATACTGTCTTTGCCTGTTAGATCAACAGGTTTTGCCGCACACACACCCCCCAAACCTGCTGCAGGAGAAGTGTGTCTCCCAAGGCCGAGATAGGATTCAGGTTTTTTAAATGAACTGTTAGTCTTTCTTTTATTTTGGGAAACCGCTGCGTCTCCTGGATCTTCGGAGCTGGAATGGCAGTAGGATATTTTCAAGCTGAGCCGTGCAGCTTCCAATTCGGCTTCCTAGTGAGAGAACATGCAGTGAATATGTTTCAGAACGGTGTGGCTGTACTACAGTTGCTGTTGAGAAGGTGCTTTTTATTTGAGCTGAGAGGCTGAACAGCTGCTGTTTGATATGTATAAGACAAAACAGTAGCGCAGCGAACCTCGACAGTGAATACACCTTCCATGCACATTAACGAGTGCCAGATAGTGAATAGAGGGGCAAACACCACAGTTCTAATCAGTCTGCTCTGCGCTCCTGGCAGCCTTGAAGATTAATGTTCAGATGAATTCAAATCAACCCATAACCCAAGTTGGTACAGAGAGTGAATGAAGGGGCTTTTAGAGATGTTTCCCCCAGTTGGTTTGAATACGGCACAGATCACACTACACCACAACACACAATGTGAATAGCACGGAATTCTTCTCTGTATTTAACATTGTAACCCATTAAACTCGTTTAACTCATTTAACCCTTTTAACTCCCTTAACTTGTTTAATCAATTTAACACATTTAACACATTCAACTCATTTAACCCATTAAACTCATTTAACTCGTTTAACCCTTTTAACTCATTTAACCCTTTTAACTCATTTAACCCTTTTAACTCATTTAACACATTTAACTCATTTAACCCTTTTAACCAATTTAACACATTTAACCAATTTAACACATTTAACCAATTCAACACATTTAACACATTCAGCACATTTAACACATTCAGCTCATTTAACACATTCAACTCATTTAACTCATTCAACTCATTTAACCCTTTTAACTCATTTAACACATTTAACCAATTCAACACATTTAACCCATTCAACTCATTTAAACCTTTTAACTCATTTAACACATTTAACACATTCAGCTCATTTAACTCGTTTAACCCTTTTAACTCATTTAACACATTTAACACATTCTACTCATTTAACACATTCTACTCATTTAACCCATTCAACTCATTTAACCCTTTTAACTCATTTAACTTGTTTATCCAATTGAACACATTTAACCAATTTAACAAATTTAACACATTTAAGTTGCTTAACCCGTTTAACACGTTTAACTTGTTTAACCAACACAATAAAGAAATAAAATAATAAATACAAACAATTAAATTATAATTAAACCAAATAAATGAATTAATTGATCAATTTAAGGGACCTAGATATTCTTGTCGAGATCAAGCTGCTCAGACTCGAATCATTCTTGCTCTCCATCAGTTTCAGTGAAGAAACATAGTAGCAGATCTTTGTGGAAAATGTAGAAGTTTGGTGGAGCTTTTAACCATGTACTCTTGATTGGTTGGTTGATTGATTGATTGATTGATTGATTGATTGATTGGGTTTTAATTAAATTTATTTGTTTGCATTTATTAGTTTTTTTTGTTGTCTCTTGTCTCATGTTTGCTTGTCTGAAGTGTAACTGAAATTGTAGCTGATGGCGGCATGTTTGTACGTTTATTACAGTTTTTTTTTTAATCTTTTCATTTTGGGGTTGTACCTTGTGATCACTCTACAGCAAGGCTAGAGAGCCAAAGCTGTCAAAGCAAAACAGGAGCGCTTTGTGTTTATAACGGCTGAGTTAAGCGAAGCGCGCCGCGGACTTTGTGAAAGGTCTCTTATACGTAAACATCTGATCCCAGTGCTTTAAACAGTGTGTTTCTGAAGGTAAACATTCTTTCAGCATGTGTTCGAGACTCGGGTCTCACCGCTTCATCTGCTGCCACTAATAAAGTCTTTTGAGAATTCAGATTTACTGCCTTTAAAGGCAAAAACAAGGGGAAAATGCTATAAGGGCTCAAACTGTGCTTTCTTTAATCCAGTGGAATCAGCACAAACTGTAATTTCTCCACACATGTTTTATGCAGTCCTTCATTTTGCATGGTCCTCACCTTAAATGCGTAAGATAGGATGAGATAATCCTTTATTAGTACCACAAGTAGGAAATTTACATTGTCACAGCAGAAAACAATAAAAACAATAGAATAAAATAAAGTAGAATAAAAACACAAAAGTGCACTAAACAATAGGAATATAAAAATAAGATAAAATAAAAATATGTACTTGTCTATTGTAAACGTGTGTATATATATATATATATATACTGAATACACACACACACACACACACACACACACACACACACACACACACACACAAAAGGGAGTGACAGACATGTAGAAAAAACAGGAGTAATATGCATAAAGAAGATCAGCACATGCCCATGAATTGGTGGGGTGCTGGTGGTCTAGTGGATAGGATACTTGTCTCTGGACCAAGAGGTGATGGGTTCGAATCCTACCTACACCACTGGGTTCCTGAGCAAGACCCTTAACCTCAAGTGTTATATATATATAAAGGAGACAGCCATGGTGTGGCACAGTTTAACAGTTAGAGTTGACTGAAGAACTACTTTGCTTGTGGGAAGGTGTAAAATGTGATTCTTCACAAACCCAGTTTCAAACTTCTCAAACATAAGAAAAATGAAATATTGTGAAACAGAAGTTTAGCAATTATGTATTTTCACCTTATTACTGACCGATATTTGTGTCATCACTATATAAGCTCTGTACAATTGGTCTGAAGCTGTCTGGGTGTCTCCTGCCTCTCTCTTTATTTCCTTTGCTTTCATTGTTTACCTTTTTTTGACTAGTTTTTTAAGCCTTTTGAAAAGTTGTAATAGCCTAGTAAATGTGACCGTAAACCTGTATCTGTACTGTACGGTTTACACTGAACAGCTGTCTCCTGCAGTGCTAGAATGTAAATAGCGATATTAGCCCTGTATAGACTGGACTGGAATTCATGCAGTGCGTTTTTTTTGGTATAGACAGGTAAATACAGCAATAAATTCATTTAATTTACAGTTATACACATATACAGGGCTTTAAGAAGAACGTAACGAAAAATATGAGAACACTTGAGGCGCTCCACGGGGAAATTCTGGACTGCAGCTGCATTAAAGGGCAGCAGCCAATCAGCAGCAAGGAAAAATAAATAACGCTCTCGGATTGGCTACTAACCCGCCTCTGAGTACTGTGTGTGTGTGTGTGTGTGTGTGTGTGTGTGTGTGTGTGTGTGTGTGTGTGTGTGTGTGTGTGTGTGTGTG
>JBBJLR010010561.1:0-13741 GCA_037577145.1 Brachypetersius gabonensis
AGAGAGAGAGAGAGAGAGAGAGAGAGAGAGAGAGAGAGACAAGGAGCGCGCGCAGCATCGAGCAGTGTAGATATTCATGGTTTGCTGTAGGAGGGGGGGCTGCCGCTGCTGGGGGGCGGGTGTTTATTTTCTCTCGCGGACATGAGGCTCGGAGCTCGCGGCACCGTCGCCGTTCGTTAGGAACAGCGCGCGCGACACCGAACCGCTTCTACAACGCTGCTCGTGTGTGCACGCGCGTCGGTGAGAGGACGACGGGAAACGACGACGACGACGACAGACAACGGACGACCACCAAACGGTACGACGACGACAGCGCGGAGGATGAAGACGCGGCTGTCCTGACGAGCATCCTCCGTGCGCGAGAGATCCGCAGAGACGTGCCGACATGAGGGCGCGCGGGGCTTCACCAGGCGGGCGCGGCGTGGCCGGGTAGCGCGAGATTGCAGCACGAGGGCCCGAGGCGCGACTGCAGCACCACGACCACCACCAAGACCACCACCCCGGCCCTCCGTCTGACACTGGGTGCAAGAAAAAAGGAAGGAGACAGCAGCAGCATTTCTCTCGTTATTCGTCTGGAATCTCAGGGAAAATAATATTAATAACTCTATGTAAAAATTATAACAACAATAAAATAAAATGTCCTCTCGGTCTGCTCTGCCGTCCGCCACTGACCGGAGCTCGGATCACGTAAGTGCGCGGATGCGTGTTCATCAAGCCCCTCGGCTGCCCTTCACGTGCATTTAACACTCTGCAGTCTTTCATGTGCATACCGGGCGGGCGCGCGCGCGCGCCTTATGTGCATGCACACCTGCACCGCTGCATCCTTTTTAATTTATTTGCATGCATTCTTTTCCGTAATGTGTATGTGTGTATGTTTGTGAATTCTCCATTTTTTCGTGTCAGCGGGCCCTGGTTTGCTCATCTGGCTGAATGCAGGGTAGTGATGGTGTTGAGGGTGGGAGGGGGCTTGTGTGTGAGTGTGTTTGTGTGGAAGAGGGTTATACAGTAACGTTTGCCCGTGTGGTGTTAAGAGCTCTTGATCGTGGGGTTTTTTTTTTTTTGTATTTTTTTCTTTCTCTTTCCTTGAACGTGTGATCGACGGACGTACAGCAGCCGTCCATCCGCATAGTGTAGAGATCAGAGCAGCTGCGCATGCGTCCTACGTGGCCCCACCGAGGTGCCATTTAACTATTTATTTATCTATTTATTTATTTTTTACGCCCGTATTCCAACAAGCCCCGCCCCACTCAGGGCTAGGAGCGACTGGGATTGGCTGGCTGGAGCGGTCGAGGAGAACGCTTTGCTTCCTCGTCGCTTTGTCAGAATACGGTTGCGGGGTGTGGGTGTGTGTGTGTGTGTGTGGGGGGGGGGGGGTGTTGGGGGGGCGATGGGGTTTCGGAGGGGAACAACGCCTCGATCGGTACACAGAATGACGTCACGCTTCGAGTACTTGCCCCCCAACAAACACACACACATACACATACTCACATACACCCCTCCCCTTCAAGACCCTGATACAAGATCACAGAAATTAAAAGCCAGCATACAGAAACGAAATCAGAGGAATTTCATGTATGTTGGATCAAAAATCATTATTTCTTACAGGAATCCAGTTTGCTGCCAGATCTTCTTGTTGCATCATCGAACAAAATGCATGCACTAATGAGGCCTGAAATGGTACCAGACTGTACTATAGGCAAGGTCTGTATACTGTAATATCACCAGTATGTATGCCTGAGCATCAATCCATGCATACTGTAATATAATCAGTGTAAGATCACTATAGATACCGCATTATCAGACTACTCATGCAGCCCAGCCTTTTGCACAATTTGGGATTTTTCCAACTCCTGAAGGGTTTGTTAATGAGACGACGAGCTGAATCCGGTGTGTTGATGCCATGACCCTGCAGGCCTGGAGTTGGAGACACATCTTTGGGTGTTTAGTGTGATGTACAGGACTGTTTTTGAGAAGGAAGCCATTGCATCTGTGTTTGCAGAATCAGGTGTCCTAATAGAAATGTCACCAGATCCTGAGCCCAGGCGCCACTGGTCTAAACCAGTGATGACCAACCCAGTTTAATAGAGATCAGCTTTTCTGTAGAGTTTGATTTTAACCTGCTGCACCCCCTTTTACCCAACACATCCAACACTTTATCTCATCCAGCTAGTTGCTGGAGCAGGTGTGGCACAGTGTGGTTGGATCTGGATTCTGCAGGTAGGGAGGTTTCCAGGACCAGAGTTGGCCACAATTGCCTTAAATCCAAAGGGTGCAAATGTGGGTCCTCGCATTTCAAACACATACATTGGGCTATAATTTTTCCTTTAATGTGAACTAAGTCTCATACTCAATCCTCTCACAATAGATTCATTTATTGTGAATAGACAATGTAGGCTACGTCTCTTAAAAAATACTTTTAAGGAATTAGCTTGCTAGCATAGCCTTAATGTAAATTAAACTGTTAACTGCCCCTAAAGATTTATTTGCCACATCAGTTCACCTACATAGTTTGAATGTTGTTAACTGTTTGCTAACAGAAACTGTTTGCTAACAGAAACTGTTGGCTAACACCAACTGTCCGCTATACACAACCATCTACTAACACAGGCTATCTATTAACACAGGCTATCTACTAACACAGGCTATCTACTAACACAGGCTATCTACTAACACGGGTTATCTACTAACACGGGTTATCTACTAACACGGGTTATCTACTAACACGGGTTATCTACTAACACAGGCTATCTACTAACACGGGTTATCTACTAACACGGGTTATCTACTAACACGGGCTATCTACTAACACGGGCTATCTACTAACACGGGTTATCTACTAACACAGGCTATCTACTAACACAGGCTATCTACTAACACAGGCTATCTACTAACACAGGTTGTTCGTTAATCCTGGCTATACCCAAATTATCTTGCTAGCTACTTGGCTGACCTATGTTTGTGCCGTCTGTTGCTCTTGTTAGTAATAAAAAATAGAAATAGCTTTTTAATTTCATATTTTCTCTTTGGATAGCTAGCTAGAACATTACTAACTAAATAGAACATGTCAGGGAAACATCCTATAGCGGAGGCACCATATTAGTTTATAGTACAAGCATTCTAATATTTCTGTAGTTAATATGTTCTATCTATCTATCTATTATATCTATCTATCTATCTATCTATCTATCTATCTATCTATCTATCTATCTATCTATCTAATGAAGAACTTGATTTTACTGTTGTTTGTGGAACTAGCACCAGTTATGTAATCATTAATTAAAAAATGGTGCTACAGTGCTACGTTTAAAATGAATTGATTTTTCATTAGATTGATTAATTTCACAGTGTTAATTCATCTGCTGTAGTGATGATTATGTTGAGTGTCCGGGGCTGCGGCGTTTGGATGCGTATCTGGTGTATGAGTATGTGTGTATTAGAGGTTCCCTAACGCAGCTCTGCTGTAACACCCTTGAGTCAGCTCATTAGCTTACTGGACCCTTCATGTGCTGAATCAGGTGTGTTAGTGCCAGTGAGCCTGGGCTGATGCAGTAGAGTGTACGGCAGAGCCAAAGACTTACATAGTGTGATTGGAGTGAAGGCTAATGCACTAATGCAAGGTTTAGTGTTAACCCTCATTTAACACGTTGTGTGCTGCTCAGAGGCTCTGCCGAACTGACCGATCTCTGCTCTGCCCTCAAATGCCTTCTTTTGTATTTACTCTTCGACAAGCTTTTCTGAAGCAAATAATCTCCATTGACCTACTGATAACACAGTTTATGTCCAAAACTATTTATTTGTTTCAAATAATTTTTTATTTGTTTGGGCTATCGTCGTAACCCACTAACTGCTGCAGTCACTTTGAGGAGTTTGCTCTCGCCTTGACCATACATGTTATATAAACGAAAAAATTAAGCTTTCTCTAAAAACAGAAACCATGACAATATGAAGCTATGCTAGCGACTGTGACGTGGATAGGCAAAAGCCCCTTTCACACAGGAGGTTGATAGTTATCACTTGGAAAAGGGATTAAACTGTTTTGAAAACATCCACTACGATTGATGTGGCAGTTTGTGTGCATGAAGCCTCAAGGTAATGAATTTTTTACATGATTTTAGTGGCATACAGTTTGAGATGAGCGGCAAAGTTCAACACAGCATGGCTGAAAACTTAGCACAGTTTTGTGAACACAGTCCAGTTTTCAGATCCGATATTTGTTTCATGAAACTTCAATGTGAAAATGAAAGTGTGAATGTAAGGTCTGGTACCTGGGATTATTGGTACCAGTATGCTGGTATTTAACTTATTTTAGTGTAAAAACCTGACTCTCCACAAAGTAAGAGGACAAGCTAATCATAGATTTTTACAGAGAAGCTGTAAAGCATGAAAGATAACAGAGATTCCACCTTGTCTAACCTAAAATGCAAAAGTTATTTTCAGGCTTGTCTATTCTGTGAATAGCTGCTAAACAAAACATATTTGTGTTCAGAGCATGGATAGATAAGTTTGCATAAACAGAAACGGCTGTGTGTATGAACTTCCAGAGACTAGCACACTCTGTGGCAGTCCAGGAAGAGGGACCTACCCCAGGGTTACTGCACATGGGTCCTGCTTTCCAGTTCCGGAAAAGAGAGGCACTCCCAGACCTCCCCACCATGCTTGCTTTCAAGGGAGTCCCTGCTGCCATCTTAAAGGGTGGTCCAAATTCAATCCGGAGGGTTGAGGACTCTCACTTTGATTTGAGGGAGGAAGTCTACAAAACTGTAGACTTGCAAGATGCATTTTAATTTCTTCTCTAGTGATGAATTAATATTAAAGGTAGTTAACATGAATTAATATAACCTTACTTTGCTGTAGATTTAGCATGAGTGCAATAGGGCTTGGAGTGTTAGGAATCAGCAAGTGAGGAAAGTTTTTTTGACATGATAGCCCAATGAGAGTGCACTCTGCTATCACACCAAGAACTCAAACACTATATACAGTAGTCCCCCACTTTTCGCGGGGGTTACGTTCCGAGAGCACTTGCGTACAGTGAAAAACCGCTTTGTGTTTTGGTAAAAAAAATGCCTAACAATGCTTATTTTTATAGTGTAAACCCTAAATATGCCAACAAATATGCTCCCAGAACTGAGTTTAAACTCAGTTTAATGCATTACCCTTAAAGAAAATCTGAAGGTATATAAATAATCAGAATCATTAGCATTAGCAGTGTGTGGCAAAAACAAACACTTGTACACAAAAGAAACATTGAAATAATTCTCTCTACCCACATGTTTAGACAGGGCACAGCTTACTAATACTAAATAAACTGAGATAACCGTTGAAAATGGTGGGGGCGGTAGTTTAAAACACAAAAATATGAAGACAAGACATGGAGTCATGCCTCATGCTGCAGCAGCAGCTTCTTCTTCTTCTTTTTATGGCGGTTGACAACTTTTCAGTGTATTCCCACCACTGCTGGACTGGTGGCGGTAATACAGTTTAGTTCTCAGAAAAAACGAACTATATTCTCTCTGTGTTACACTTAATCCACAAATGCTGATCCACGGAAAAACCGAGGGGTTACTGTAGTGGCAGGTTAACAAGGGGATGCATTTTGGTTATTTTCCTAATAAGGGGGATCAAAACTGTCTGACTTTGGTAGCTGAGACTTGGATTTGATCACTAAGACAAGTTGCAGATGTTGTTTAGGCTCATTCATGAGAGAAACCAAGGTTTAATTTGGATCTCATGGTTTATCGTAGGATCTGATTATCTGAGACAAACAAAGATCAAGAGCAGTGAGAGTAAAGAGAGCATTTTAAGATCTTATACTGGGAACTGAGATTAGAGGAAGGCTTTCTCAGGAGCTGAATTTAAGAATTTAAGAACCCCTGCTACGCTGATGCTAATACCTCCTGTTCCAACACACTAATGCCAACTCTTTTCATGCTAACTCATGCTAATTCTCAACCCCCTAAATCCCCATAGGAAAGGAAAATTCTAAATAATTATTAATTTCAATAATACCAACAACAGCTGGTTCAGAACGCAACAGCTTAATAATAATAATAGTAATAATAATAATAATACATTTTATTTATAAGGCGCCTTTCAAATCGCCCAAGGACGCCGTACAATAATTGAAGAAATATGAGTACAATAGAAACATCAAGAAGCAAGTCTCGCAAAACAATAGAAGTTCAGACAAAGTACAAGTAAAACAAATAAAGCAAACCAAAACAAATAGAACAAGTAAAACAAGTTGCCCTTTGTGTAGGATGGGAGTATTCCTCTCTACCAATGGGAACCTCAGGATGACGTATGGAAAGCTAATGAAAAAAAATAGTGGTAGAAAAGCTTGGCTGGTTTTTAACCAACCCAAAACGTTGCATGTCACCTCAATGCTGATTGACCTATACTGGCTGCCCCTGACTGCCCGTATGAAGTTCAAGTCACTAGCACTCGCTTCACCTAAGTACATTGTCTGGCTCTGCCATCCCTACCCACAAGGCAGACACAGTCCAGACTCTTCTCTTTTGTGGTTCCCACTACTAACATACAGATTTAGCGCTTAGAACTCTTAAAACTTGAATGTTTCCTCATATTGTTAGTCGGTTTGGATAGAAGTGTCTGCCAAATGAATGTAATGATAATGACGACAACAACAGTAATAATAATAATAATAAAGTTTGTGTGGAAGGAGTTTGCATTATTGTGTAAGGAGAGTGGTAGAAATTCGTGTTAGTGTAGGAGATAGCATGAGTGTAACAGCATGGATGAACCATGCTAGCATGGAAGAACAGAAATGTGGGGTGTATTGTAAGAGGCCCAGGAGCGAGTGGGTAAGGACAGTAAACATAGACCATATAATCCAATTATATTCAGCCAGATATTAGATAATTAGATTTTCTTTCCCTCTCTGTTCATTTGCCTCTCTTCTTTCTCTCTCACCATCTCTCTAATACAGTCTGATGTCTTGCTCTCCCTCTCTCTGTTTAATTCTGGATCACATGACCATGTGCAGTGTAGCACAGATGGAGGGCATTATGTATGTGAGTGTGTTTTCATATCCAGTGTGAGGTCCCCATTTCTCAAAGATAGCGCCGCAGAGATCTGAGCTCCTTCCGCACATGAACACATGCAGATGGATCGCTAAGTGTTCGTACTCAGATTCGGCTAAAGTAGAATAAAATAAAATGTTTTTTTTGTCTCACACTGGGCCAGACTCTAACCTCAATGCCAGAGGATGCTAATCCTGGATTACCATGCAGATTTACACACACACACACACACACACACACTGACCTCTCCACGCTGGTCAGCTTCTTCCTAACTGCTAACTGTGTTCAGGCTAAATTGGGCCACAGCCAAAGCAAAGGTTAAAAAAATATGAAAATTAATCACATACCAGGGGGATAGACTGCTTTGACACACATATGTGTGTGAGTGTGTGTGTGTTTGTGTGGGTGTATGCTATAACTATTACTGTGCTTTGTCCTATTCTAATGCTAATGTCACGGTATTCGTGTAGATACAGTGTAATCCAAAACAAAGCACTATCCATTTAGGTCTACTGCTAAAAGTACATTTCCGTGTATCTCTGAACAAACCACTTTTGCCCCTTAAGCCTCGTATTGAATGTTCCTGAATGTCAAACCTCAAAATTAGGACTGGCTGCACGTGCCAGTCTTAGTGAATCGCTGCCCTTATTGCTAAGTTGACCAATAGGACACTTTACTCTAAACACTGTGGCGAGATCCTAAAGCCATTAGCTCACACGGTATTGTGTGTGTATGTGTGATCAATATCTCAATCACTTGATCGTTTGCTGACTCTCCGCCAGCAGCTTTTACTAGGCGGCCAGCTGAACTTAGTTTTGAGTGTGAAGCGAAATTGAAATTGAATATCGCGATTAGAGATGTACAGAAATATAGGGTTCCTGGGTTGATGTTGCTCTTCGATACTCCAGAAAAGCTTCTTGTCATGTTAAAACATGGAGAGCAACATCAGGCTGACCTTTTTTTTGCTCTGTAGCTCCAGCCTCATGGGTTCAGTCTCATCCCGTGGTTGTACCGGCTGGAGGGAGGCTGTTAGTTGGCTAACACAAGGCATGTTAATGATGAAACATCTCAATCTCCTCTAGCCCTTCTGGAGCTGGATCTACCACAGCGTCTTAAGAAATAAAATCTCCTTAACTGATTTTTTGCTTGTAACTGTGGACAGAAGGAAACCCTTCTATTTGTCATCATTTGTCTTTACAGCAAGTCTAAGAATGGCTTAAAATCTTTAAAAAGGTCCTTAGATATTTGCACTAGAAACTCACTATTGTCTTTAAGGGAAACAGGCCTCTAACACTGGAGTAGTGACAGTTAAGGATACCTATCTCAAATGTAAAAAATGTATATCAGTGGCTTCTTCATCAGATATCCTGCATCTGCACACTTACCATAAGGCTCCAGCAGCACTAATGTACAGTATGTGATCCTGTGCAACATACACAAACCTGCCACCACCATGTTATTGTCACTACTCTACTGAGTATGAACCCCTCCTGAATAATACCTGCTCACTGGTGGTCTTTTGGGGGTCCTGAACACTGATGAATTGTGTAAAGGGGGGCAACAGTTGAAGAAGCAAAACAGATGGTCTACAGTCTTTAACTGTAAACTGTGTAAGGCTATTAATAGACTGCAGTAACATACTGAGTGTACCTGTACAGTCAGTGGAACTGATAAACTGGACACTGAGAGTCTAGGAGTCAAGGAGTAGTCACACAACAAAATGGACATTGATAGGCTATAAAAACCCTCACTTCCAAGACGTTCTTAAGGCAAGACACTGCAGGTCACTTTTTCAATTAATAGATGTTACAGTGATTTCTATCTCCAACTTATTACTGGTAATGACATTTTCTTGTCTCAGAAGTTTTGTAAAAATGTCTATATGCAAATGAGATGCTACCACTTAAAATACATTATGTTCCAAGAACACCCGCATAAATAAATAAATAATCAGAATCAGAAAACTTTATTACTTTATTAAACTTTGGCATTAGCGGTGTGCGCAGACTCACAAAACAAAAGAAAGGTTGAAATAACTCTCTCTACCCACATGTTTTGACAGGGCACAGCTTACTAATACTAAATAAACTAAGATAACTGTTGAAAATTGTGGGAGGGGGTTTATAACACTAAAATACGAGGACAAGACACGGAGCAGTCGTGCTACACGCTGCAGCAGCTTCTTCTTCTTCTTTTTATGGAGGTTGACAACTTTTCAGTGTATTACCGCCTCCAGACTCGTTCGGTTCTCAGAAAAAAAACGCGTTAGACTGAGGGATTACAGTATATATGTTAGATTTAAAATGTTTATTTGATTGTAAACAGATGATTGAAATTTCACTGTTATCATTTAATCAAGAACACAGTGCTCTTATTATAAGTTATTATAAGTTATTTCACATCAAGATTTTGAAATTTTTATTGCAACTTTTATCCGAAAATCTGTAAATGGTTGGGATAACCAAAGTAAATGTTCCTGTAGTGTCTTGCATGTGAATTACGTGAATATGAGAATATTTGAGTTGTTTTTAAAGAAGAGTTGCCAGTTGGAATTTCTTTCTTTGGGAAGCTACATGTTTCATTCCTAGTTCCCTTCAGGCCAGTTCTGATTCAGACCCATGTTTTTAAAGCATACTTCTGCTTCAGTGCTAACTTTATCTTAATTCTCTTTGTGTCCTATGCAGCATGCATCTCTGGCGGCGAGTCGGTCAGATAAGGGAACGAGCGTGTCGAGCCGTTCCCTGGGTGCGCGCTGTCGTAACTCCATGGCTTCCTGCTCGGATGATCAGCCTCACATCGGCAACTACCGGCTCCTGAAGACCATCGGCAAGGGCAACTTTGCTAAAGTCAAACTGGCCCGCCACATCCTTACTGGCCGAGAGGTGAGATCTCCACTTCCTTTAACCTCTTAGAGCTCAGAAAAGTGAACAGAATTTAATTTTAACCATTTAAAGTTAGTTATTACTGTCATTTTTCTGTTCTAGTTTAATCCAACTGCATCATTAATTCCATTGTTAAATAATGTGAAATTCAGTGCCATTGAATTTTGTACCTCAGTAACTTCTCATCAGATCTTACATTTCATCAAATGTAATTCAAAATAATGCAACAGAATTGTGTTATGAACTGCCTAGTAGAGTCTGAGTTCAATTCCAGCTGATGCTACAGCCATATGAATGGGAGTCCCAAGACATGTTCTCTTTTTGAGACCTGGAAATTGTGTCTTGCCGGGGTTTTAGAATAGTCCGGGATTTTGAGCTGCCTAAACATTCGTCATGTCATGGCCATCTCTCATAAACTAGTTACTATCCTACACGCCTATTCACTTCTGCTTGCACTAGTGGATGCGTCCTGGTGGTGTCCTCTTTTTCACAATATCAAATCTTGTGGCAGTAGCTCAGTGGGTAGGATACTTGCCCTGAGCAAAACCCTTGACCCCAAATTGCTCCAGGGAGACTGCCCCCTGTAGGTAGGGAATGGAAGTTGCTTTGGATAAAAGTGTCTGATGTAAATGTAAATGTAAATGGTCACCCTAGGTAAATGGGTTAAATGCCGAAAAAGAACTTCACACTTAACACAGTGTGCAGTGGTGTGTTCATGTATGGCAAATGGTCCCTTAATTTGACAAAGAATCACAGTTCTCCACTTACCCTAGCCAAGACATCTTTGGACGAGATTTTTCTCCTTTTTGTATAGAACTTGAGCTACAAAGCTACTGTGCTAACAAACACTAGGAATCAGCCAAGTAGCTTTCCTCAATACATCCCCAAAACCTCTCTCAGCCAGCTTAAACTGCTCTCAGAACTTCTGTGAATTATGGAAACAAACAGAACTTCCCCAGTTGTGGACAGGCTGTGGACAGACATATGGACACTATATTACATTTGCAGCTTTTTTTCGTGTATGTGTAGTTAACTCTGTACATGTTTTTTTTGTGTGTGTTTTTAAATTCAAAAAGAGCAGTTACTTCTTATAGTGTTGGGGGGGGGGGGGGGTTAATGAAGGGGATAGGGAACAAAACAAACTGACATCTTTTAACTCAAGCAAACGCTTATTTCTAGAGTTTTGAAGATTTTTACAGGGACCCATCAAGACCCTCTGTATTTAACACCCTGGCTGTATATAGTTGGAGCAGATGGAGAGGGTTTGGGGATGCATTGATGGAAACAATGGTTAAGTTACTGCTGTTTTTTAGCAACATTAGCCTCTTCGCTCCAACACTAAGCTAAACAAAAGACAAAACTCGCCTGATCAAATACATCTGGGGTAAGTGGTAAAATGGTGTAAATGAGATTGCTGTTACTGCTGTTAGCAAGGCTGGGTTGATATTTGTGTGGATGGGTGGATATTTCAAAGTGAAAGTGTTGGTTGACTGGTAGAGAGAGGTAGCAAAGAAAGGGAGGGAGGAAGAAAGCAGAGTATCGGTAGGCTCTGTCTGAATCAGACCTTTCAGGCTGTACGCCTGACCGCCCTCACACTCCGACAGATTTGTGTCACTGGACAGGACGCGCGTGCTGTACTAGTGTGAAGAGAAACATTCTTCATTTATGTGTAAAAATGCAGCATTTGTCCTGGCGAGAAGAGGCTCTGAACTCAGCAGACGAAGAGAAACTCGTCTTTGTGGGTGTCTTGCCCTGATTGTATGAATCATGCAGAAATCATAGACAGATGCCATATTTATCTTCAGCAAATTGGCAGGAGTGTGATGACGGTGCTGTAGTCCTGCGGTTAGCCAACTAAATGACAGCTCTAATGACTAACTCTAAGCGATTAGCTTTGAACACATATGTTTAGTCTTGTGTGTGCGATCTGACACCTTCATGTCTTTTTACGTCCTCTTATATTGTAGGTTGCAATAAAGATCATTGACAAAACTCAACTGAATCCAACCAGCCTCCAAAAGGTAAGCTACCTCTGTTCTATTCTGTGACTATAAAGAGTTGGGAACATAAACTCAGGGCTGATCTGAACATTTTATAGAATTTGAGTATTTGTTGGTATTTCTGAATATTCAATCAAAAAAACACCCTTAAAAATGAACCCTAATTGTCATTGTATCCTGTAGGCAGCAATCTATTAATGCATTAATAGTCAATGGCAGATGCGCAGCATGTTGCTGTAGAAGCAACAATTGTAGCATCGTTCATGAGGCACTTAATCAGTAAAGCTGTAACATTAGCAAATTAGAAATATTATTTTATATATCACCATGATTTCAGTCAATCTCAACAGCAATTAGAGTTTGCATTCTCATCCACTTTTAGAATTTACATAACAAATTTAACGTCACCTTCACCAGAAAGTAGTAGCTGACTTTCACTATACTTGCGCATTTGACGTTTCGTCTTAATAACTTTAATTGTACAATTTGCATGAAACATTTTTCTTGTCCAATTGTGCCCTCTTGTGTGATTTCAGCTCAAAATATGTGTGATTTGAGCCCAATAGTAATACTTCATTTGAAACATGGCTTTGATTGAAAAATGGAAAGAGAAAAGAGCTTCGTTTTCTGGTTTTATTCTGGTCTTTTAATACATGTGAGTGTTTACAGTGTTCCTATTATGTAGAAGAAGCTGTATTACCACTGTTCCCAGTAAATCTAAAATTTTCAGCCAAATCAACATATCAGTCAAGCCCTAGTCAGGAAAACATGCTCGAATGGGTGAATGAAAAGTTGTGTGTGTTTATTTGTGGCTTAAATGGTTGGATAATTGCATTTGTATGTGCAAACAAAAGGTGGATGTGTTTGTGTGTGGGCCTAATGTGTGAGTGCATTCTTTATGAGTGTGGAACAGTGAGTTCCCTGTTCATGGCGGTGTGCTCTGTGACTCATCTCTCTCACACTAGATTATCTGTGGCCTGTGTTAGCTCCTGCAGATTCCAGCCACTTCTGGAACACACACACTCACTGTATAGAGGCACTCTATAGCATACTGGACTATCTATAGCCTGCTGTCCTCCACCAACACACACACACACACACACACACACACACACACACACACACACACATACACACACAGCTTTAGGTAACACATGCAGTGATTGGGACAGATCCTACTCTGTCATGGTTATGTTACTGAACCTGCATTAGTATTTAAACCCATCTTAGCACATGATTTAGAACAGCTTTCATAAACCCAGGTGGGATTTTACTGTTAAAATCCAAATTTTTCTTGTCCACCAAATGTAGTTGATCATTCATGACGTGTTTAGTGTCTTAAATTTGCTTCTTTAAGTAATGGAGCTTAGGTTAGCATGGTGTTAACAGTGTGTCCAAAATATCAAGTAATTTTGAACAGACCTATTTAAACAATAATAATAATAATAATAATAATAATAATAATAATAATAATAGTAACTGAAATGCAGCTCTGTGGGACGAAAAATAAGAGCCATAAGCAAAATGTAGAAAAGAAAAGCAAGGAATAAAAATATAGCACATAGTCTAAGGTAAAGGATAAGATAAGCACTGAAATAATTAATCAAGATTAAACAAGTAACAACAAAATGAATACAAATGAAATGACAAAATACATTAAAAAACACAATTATCATTATTTCATCAACAAATTGCTTAAAAACGTACTGGACAGATGCTTAGATCTCACTAATATTTAAAACTGGTATTTGATTTATTGCACTTCAGAAGAGCATTTAGTTGATTCTGCATTCATGTTGCCCAATATATTTTATATATA
>JBBJLR010010572.1:0-13739 GCA_037577145.1 Brachypetersius gabonensis
ACACACATTTAAAGGAACAGACATACAGTTTAACATCAAACACAATAACTATTTACACAACCCTAGGTCACCACACTATATATATACACACAGTATATACTGTATAGAGAGAAATAGAGTGAGTGAGTGAGTGAGTGAGGGAAGCCCTCACAGCAGGAATGGACAAAAGTATTGAGACCCCTGACCAACCGGGACTTTCATGTCATTGGCGTTCAAATACTTTAATATAGAGTTGGTGCCCTCTTTGCAACTGTAACAACTTCCACTCCAGACCTTGCTTCAGCACATCAAGGCAGTTTGGACAACGCCATGCTTCCAACTTTGTGTACAAAGTTTGTGGAGGGCCTTTTTCTATTCCAGCATGGTTGTGCCCCAGTGAACAAAGCAAGGTTCATAATGACATGGCTGGATGAGTTTGGCGCACATCAACCCCATCCAACACATTTGGGATGCACTGGAACGGAGATTGCGAGCCAGGTCTTCTCGTACAACATCAGTTCTAGACCTCATAAATGCTTTACAGAATGAATGGGGACAAATTTCCTCATATAAACACTCCAAAATGTCGTGGAAAGCCTACCAAGAAAAGTGGGAGCCAACTCCATATTAAAGTATTTGAATGCAACATCATTACAGTCTCTATTTTGGAGCGGTCATGCGTCCCAATACTTTTTTCCACAATGATGTATAAACTGCAGAAACGAATGTCAGTCTATGGTTCGGAGTGCTTTAATCCGAGCTCCACACATTCCTGGCATTCCGTGCAGACGTGTCGTGACATCATTTTACTATAGAAACACAGTGTGCTGGATTTGCTCCTGCACTTCTCATCCTATTTTGATTCAGATAGACATTTTGGTTTATTTCTGTGTCGCTTCTTTATTGGTCTTTTTGAAGAAACATCTATTTTAGACCACAATCACTTTTCTTTCCTCCATCCTGGAGAGCTCCTCTACTGAACGTGTTTGCTAGCTTCCAGCTAGCTCCCTGCTACCAGCCCTCGGAAGGATTTCTCCTCGCTGTCAAGCTTTAAAAATACTGCTTTTTTTACAGAGCTGTTACAAACCAAGTATACTGGATTTCTACTTAAGAGGATCACCACAAGCATCTTCATGTGACTTGTAAGTTAAAATTTTTTTTACTTCATTTGACATTTTGTGGTTTAAGTTGAGTGTAGTTGAAAGGAGAGCTCCGTGGCTAGCAGTGTTGTTATGGTTAGCTTACTAGTCAACATCATTCCTTTCTATTATATCTGCACAGTTTAGTTACAATTTCCGCACTTTTCGTATAATGTAGATGACTATGTGAGCGTTTTTGGTTATTCTGATCTGAACACACCAGTTTAGCACGAATGTGAATCCCCAAGCTAACCCTAGGAATGAGGGCCACTGTGCTAGCTATGTTACTTTAAACCTACATAACTGGAGGTTGTTTAAATATTTTTTTCTGTGTCTATTGTAAAGCGTTGTAAACATCGTGTTTTTGTCTGTGGTTTGCTTGGCAAGCTGTTGACAACAGCTGGTAACTACTGTTCCATTTTGTTTACTAGTAGTCTAATGTTTTTCATTCCCAGTTTTAAGTCTCAGGTTTGTATGGTGTGACCAAGCAAGTATAGTCATTCTGAATTTCAGCTCCAGCTTTCTGTTTTTCCAAAGGATCCCAGATGCTCTGTGGTTGTAGCTCTTTTCAACCACCGTCGAAGTGAGAGGGACTGTGGAAGAACCCAAGAAAGAAGCAAAGGCTTCAAAGAATTCATCTCAAGCCCTCATGTTACTCTGACGCCTGGAAAAAATGATGCCAGTAAGTATAGTCTCTTAGTTTTTCTGCTTTGGGATCTCTGTATATTTGACATGTGTTTGCAGTAGGGCAGGTTCTCCAAAATCATAATCTCCACCTTCAGCCCGCACTTAAGTTCAGAAATGAATTAGTTGGCAGTGATTTGTAACAATCTCTTCAAAGACTAGATGTGGATTGGTGGTTGGTTTTCCTAATAGATTCTGTAAGCTGAAAGGTAGAATGTGTTTCAGTGTCTTCAAAGTGCAATGCCATGCCCTCTCCTTCAGAGAGGGAGAGAGATTAAGGAAAAGAAAGTCTGGTCTTCTCTTGAAAGAAGATTATCTAATTTTCACACTGGATTCTCCCCCGCCCACTAGATTGCACAAGCCTACAAGAAGTCATTAAGTAATTGAAAAGAGAAAACAGTTTATGTTTAGTCCTGTATGTTTAACCTTAACTATCCTCGCAAAAGAGGAACTTGTTGACCAAGAGATAAAGGTGATTACCCCTTTCTCCACCCAAGCACTAATGGCAGTAAAATAGTTTTATGGTACTGACATGATTGGAGTGGGATGTTTTCTTTCTTAAGACAATTAGTTAAACACTCTATCGACCATAATTCTTTTATTGCACATTAACACAGGTTTTTTTTTTTATTTGTTACTTTTTTGTACTTGACCACTTCGCTTCACTCTAACAGCACTTACTACTGAACATAGACTGTTTGTGCTGCTCCCTGATAAAAGAAAACTGTTTCTGCTGGTACCTGTTCAGAAAAAAAAGAAAACAGATTTATAAATGTTAACTTGCTGTTGTTTGGAGAGTGTCAGTTATAATATTAGGATCGAAGGTGGTATGCACGAAGCTCTCTACGTCTTTGATTACATCAGTATTTGAGATTTCTAAGAACTATTTTAACTGCAACTGTGTAAAGGGAATACTGCTCTGAAAAAGCACCTCTTTTGTTTAAAGTTTTTGCAAACTAAATTTTATTACACTTTTGTTCACATTCAGTACTTGGTAGATTAGTAGAATAAAGCAGTAGATTAAAATAAAATCACACAATACACAACTTTTTAATAGAATTTTGCATATAAGAATGCAATTAATCCCTGAAAATATGTGTTTGTGCATATATTAGGGCATATATATTTTTTCAAGTCAACTTATCCGTCAACAAAGTTAGTCAGCTAGTCGTTTGATGATGTCATCACACTCACGCAGCCGAAGAACACAGGTTTCCAACATTGAGCAACTTTTATTAAAGTTCTCTGTAACATAAATAGTCAGCATGACAATTAAACTAAACTAAATAGAGGCTAATGCCATGAATTTTCTGGTAAATTTAAGGGTACAACAGAAAGTGGGAAAAGCTTAAGCTATGGCGGCACTCAGCGTCCCCTGGACTGAACGACTCCCTGCAGTGCTAGCATTAGCCATGTTAGCTAGCGGATGCCGTTTCAGATCAGAATGCCTTTAGATGGCGTGCAGAACGTGATGTTTGTGTGTCTAGAGTGAAGTATCTCCACACATGTGATGTGTGTCCGTCTTCTCTGCTGTCATGTCTCTCGTCTTGTTGTGGTCTTGTGTTTGGATTCCCCTTGCGCAAATGTTACCGCCCTTTTTATGAAGGGACTATAATAATTGTTTAATTGGTTAGCGTAAGCCAATCAGAGGCAGAGATTGCATTGTGTACACAAGTGAGCGAGCAGAGAGAATGTATATGTATGTGTGTAATTATATCATCAGTTTTGTGTATAATTAATTCAAGGAAAAAATATCGCAACACATATGTTTAGTTCTTATGTACTGTTATCCCAGAGTTCTTCATAACAGTCTGATAGGATCAAGGCATTAAGTGTTTTTACCGCCTCACTGGGTTTGCCGACGTGGTCAGTTGAATAGATTGAAGATCATCCATTAACTCTGAGAGAATTTCGTAGCATTAAACATTAACCTTGGCGAATACTTATAAAGAGCTTTTCTGCGCTTCCAGAGGTTAGATTTTGTGACCCAAATCTTGATCTTAAATCCGCCCTTACAACCTGCTTAGAGTGTACATGAGTTGAATGATTTACCCAGGACTGTAGAGTAGGCTTAATTGGCCTGGACTGACCAGTCGTGTGTAATCCCTGCCTAGTCCTGGAGTGGTTATCTAATCTTTATAGCCTGGTGCCGTGGCGCCACTCAAATGGGTGGCTTATCTCCTGTCCGCGTAATTGAAGGAAAACAAAGTGATTTAAAGGCACGCAGCTGATGGGACATTTTCTTTTTTTATTCTATTGGAAATCTATAGTGCTTGACTCTCCGAAAATAATTGTAATCTTTAGAGAAAAGTGTTTCCAATAGAATGGGATGTTCTGAAGAAGCCGCACGTAAACCTTAAGTCACCATTCCCAATGTGAACTGTCCTCTAGAAGGGTGTAAAGCCCTCAAACATTGGATTGTAGAACTGTGTTCTGTTGTTATAGTGTTGTGTATGTAGCACTAGCCAGGTTTCCATCCAAGGAGTTTTTGTGAAAAAATATTTAGCGCTTCAATTTTTTTACCCATATAGCTGATGGAAATGCTAATTATTGATAAAATGTTGTAAATGTCGACATAATTTTTTTCCGTTTAACTTTAGCGCATAAATTCCATATGGATACTTCAGATGCCGCAAAAATTACTTTGGGAACACCTTTTGTTGGGGAAAAAAAGGGCTAAAAAAAAATAAATGTGTCACATGATACAAACCGCTTTTGGGCTGGAACCGGTGGGAGGTGGCAACCTGTGATGGGCGCAACATAAGGACTGATGAATCCACAACATCTCAAACGTCGGCCGTGTCATTCTAAAATGTTGCAGCCAGAGATTTTCTGTGAAGTGTCTCTCCACCATCTCCTCCCAGAAGGTTTTATTACGTGGTCTCTCCCATACCTGTGAGTTTCGTCGCACTGGGGTACTTTCTTCGAGCTCTAGGGCTATCAGGCAAGCTTCATTCTGCTGTCGTCTTCGGATATTTTGTACATTTCTAATTATTTGTGAAACTGAAATAACAGTAAGCTGGCAAATAAAAAAAAACTGTCTGAATAATCTCCATCATTTTTTTTCTTTGTTTAGTGGAGGGGGGTGTCACGTGGAAAACAAAAGGTAGATCATTTGCGACAAACACAAAATGATGTATGGAAACGGCTCAAGGGCAGATTTTTTTTTTGCGATACACCAAAACTTATGCGACAGTTCGTTTTGCGGGGCATGATGTCATCACGCATACCATTTTATCGATAAAAAGCCAGTTGGATGGAAACAGGCTGGAGACAGCAAATTTAACACATTTCTTTTGTCGATAACAAAACGTCGCAAAAAACTGGATGGAAACGTGGCTGCTTTCAGAGTATTTTCTGGAGAGATATTTTTTGACTTATTACCATACTATATTTTATATTGTTCTGTCTTTGTGTTTCTGTATGTATGTACACTTCTAGCATAGGTTTCCTGCAAGATCAGTAAAGTTTCTGATTCTAGTGGAGCACCTTTCAATACCCTTGGGGTGAATTGGAGTGATGTTTGTGATCCAGTATTGGTGATCCAACATCAGTAGTAATGCTCTTGTAGGTGAATGCAGTCAAATCCTCCCAGTAAACATAAAAATCGTTGTATTAATACCTTGTTTTCAGAAAAAAATTGGTTGAGGAGACATCTACAAACTATTGGGAACCGTCCGTGAAATTATGTGTCTTGGACAAAAACGGTGTTTAGCGAAAACCGTTTTTTAGGAACAATTTGGTGAATTATATTTTCTTTTGTGTGATAATGTTTACACAAAGCATCACCCCAAAATACATTTAAAAAACTGCCATTTTCTGTGTGGAGGCATTAAAAATGTTATGATATGGTTGCAGTTCGAATAAATGGTGGCAGAACAGCTCATCATGCAGCAAAAATGTACTTGGTGTGAATAAGTAACAGTGGGTGACATTGAGGCCCTAACATGGGCACATGGCATGTTGTGCCCTGTAGTCATGTCTGGTGAGGTTTTTGTGTGGATCCATATCATATGACCACTCTGGACTGAAACTGTGCCACGTCGATGCTTGTGTTTATGACCAAAGTGAAGCAGATCTCAGCTATTTTTTTGTTTATTTATTTGCTGTTTGACAACAGATTTGTTATGTACGAGAGCCTGAGTGGTTGCTTTCCCGCAATCATCTGCTGCACATGGCAAAGGACTTTCTAGTTCAGACTCTGATAAAAGCATCCATGGAAGCTTCATTACAGCAGTCATTCAGCATGACCTAGATTGCTCTCTCTTTCTCTCGTGCTGGGATTGCAGGAGTGCATGATGGGAAATACCTACATACTGTATGAGTCGTCTATCAGCCATGTGTCTAGAGAAAACAAGGCATATCCATGTAGGCTAAACTTGCAAGCTTGAGTGTCAATGCACATACTAGTTTCACTCCCAGAATTAGGCACCCAGTATTCAATATTGAGTCAATAACAGAGAAACCATACCCATTCTAAAGCACACACATTTATCTCATCATATTGACTTAATCACTGCATACATGCACTGCCACCAAATGATGTTAACTCCACACACCTGCAATAGCAATTAATAACCACAGGAGGTAAATTCAGTAGAGCAGATGATTTATCCAGTTTACATTTACATTTATGGCATTTATCAGACGCTTTTATCCAAAGCGACTTCCATTCTCTAACTCCCTGGAGCAACTTGGGGTTAAGGGTAGGATTCGAACCGGTGACCTTTTGGTCCGGAGGCAAGTATCCTACCACTAGGCCACCACCATCCCCACGATTGGGACAATGAAATAAAAGCACTGAACAGCTAGGGTGTCATGATTCCAGAATTTTGTGAGTAACATGCTTGATAAAATATTCTGACAAAACATTCATGAGTTTCATAATCTGAATGTAGGTTTAATGTAACACTTCTACTATAGTATTACAGCTTAATTTTTATTTATTCAATGTATCTCAGTGTGCAACAGCACTGTATCTTATCACAGGTTTTTAAACGTTCTTGCTGTATTTAATCTTTTATATGTTTCTGTGTCTGTGTGTATTTTCAGACATAAGCTATTTTTTTTTCCGGGGTCCGTAAAGTTTTCTGGTTCTGATATAACCTTAAATTCATAATTTCTACTGTTTAAAAAAAATAGAAAATTCACACTATCATTACTTCATTCACAGAATACATTGTGAATACAAAAATGCAGTGTGTTTAGTAAATATTGATAACTTTGTAGTGAATAGCAAATACAGCCATGAACAGCAAATACATTAATGGTTCACATATTATGCAACTCTGTAATTTAGTCTGTGTTAATGAACACATTCCCTCGTCATGAAGTTCTGTTGCTGAGGTTGCAAAAAATATTCATTAGTATTTAATACATTTCGTAAAGTTTCAGAAATGGAAAAGCCATTTGAAAGAACAGCATGTTTACGACTTTTATGAATTCACACCTTTCTGTGGGAAAACATACATTTGTTAATTAAGCCAAATGCTGTTCTGTCTCCAGCAACAGCACACAGCTGTCTGCTCTGTATGGCAGACTCTCTGGACCGCTTATGAGATTTATTTTTTTTGCAGTCTTATACATTTAAACTCCAGGTGCTGTCCATATAAATGTCCTGCTTCTCTGGATTGCTGACTAGCTAGTGTGCTCTCAGATACGTTTGTTGCTGAGAATACATGAGTAAATGGTTTTGTTATTGCTCTTAATAATTAATAACACATTCATAATAATGATAGTAATAATGTCAGAATGTTTTTTTTTTCCTATTGAGGCACTTGAATAAAAACATGTTCTGAACTTTTGTTAATTTTAATCAAGTATTTAAATATTCACAGTAGTAACACAATGGGAGAATTGTCATTCAGCCAGCAGTGCATGGACACAGTAGGCGGGATAGGTTTGGTCCTGACTGTAAAGCTTGCTTTAATCAAAAACATTGTGAAAAAAGTCATTTCGTGTATAGCGTCTCATTTTACACTGCTGCTGTGCTTTAATAGTGGTGTATTAGCAAATGTATTGTCTTTTGCAATGCTTTAGGCTTGCACAGACATGAATGGGGTTTGTTTATAAAATGGGCTAGCTTTCTCAAGATGGTTAAGATCTCCTTGTTTTACTTTTAGGTAGTTATATCTTTAAAGGACTAAGAGAATTATCATATTACTTTCATACGTTCAGTTCAAAAGGTAAAATTGCACTGAGTACTCTCTGCTATTTTTTGTCTTTCTGTTGTTGTTCATATTTGCTCAGGAGTACTGTGTTGATGACACCAGATATGGCACTGTCATGCAAGAGGTGTCTGGTTTAATTAATATTGATTGTGGTGGAGACTGTGAGACTTCATGCTGTGGAGGATTGTGAAGAATTGCTGAGTATTAGCAGTAAATGCCATAAATAATTGCATTTACAACACCGATCAGGATCAGGGGTTGTTTGATGTAATTTTGCAGTTTTACTATAGTCACTCCTAAGATACTGGATTACTACTGGAGCAAAGTAATGGGAAGTCTGCATCTCACTATACAGTGTTAGTGGAAATATGTGAGGAAAAAATGCATATGTGTATTGTACATATGTATAATATGAATGAAGATCAAATTTAACTGATTTTAGTCTTAAAGCTGTTATCCTGACTGTCCTACTCACTATTGAGTGAAAGTCTCTTTTGTTATTTAGCCTTTGATGGTCTGCAGGCTTACTTGTTTACTTATAGTCTATATTGATGTCTAAATAGATTTGCACTTAAATTGTGTAGATTCATTTTAACAAACTGAGTTTGGATGCTTAGTCATGGTTTGTGCTCTGTTTAGGCAGTGTCCCTGTCTGATTTTTTGTTTCCAGATTCAGACTCACTGCCTGGAATGCTCTGTCTGTCCATGACAATGTTGTAATCTCTCTTCTTGACCTCATAGCAGCCAATGGAGTTTGCAGAAAGGCATCAGACAACCAATAGGCACGAGTTGGGGACATATGACCAGGCTGTCAGAATGTTCAATGTACATGGCACAGTGCTGTGGCTCCTACCCTGCAGCGCTACACTGCCATCAGTGTCACACAGCCAGTCAGCTGAAGAGCATGCCCCTTTCCCTTCGTCTCATCTGCTCGCATGTGACTCAGCCAGCCAATAGAGAACAGAGGATAGGGTGCGCTGGCTAACACGCTGTTGTTGGGGGACTTCGCATAAGGCAATTTCTCTGATAGCTTTCCAGGACTTAGCCAGGACAAGTGTTAACTTGAAAAGTTAGGTAACAATTTGGGCACTGCATGCTCAGGTGTGCCTGATATGCCTATTACCTTACAAACATAGCTTGAATTTTGGCACGTATGTATACTAGGGAATAACTCTGCCTGTGTATAAACTGGTTTGGAGAACTCTGTTAAAAACATTCATGCATCCTAACTTTTTCTTTAGTAGTGTGCAGCCATGAGGCTTATCAATTACTCAGTTCTTGTTGCCCCATCCTCCTTTATGGGGCTCATTACAAATTAATTGACAGCCTCCTCAAATATGAATGCTGGCTCTCATAAAAGAAAAATCCCTTTTTCTTTTATGAGGAATAGGGAATTAACTTTGAAAGCCTCTCAGAGATCATCCTTGTGCACTTTTTTTGAAGTAGAAGACCTTAGAAATGGTGCTTATCATTCAAAGGTGAAAAGGGCACTCTGCCCAAATCAAAATAGTTTGTAGGCCAGGGTTGTCAAATAGTATTCCTTCCAATCTGCAGCTCTGCAGAGATTAGCGTTTCTCTCTCCCATCATTCCGAATTCAACTCATGAAGGTCCTGCTAATTACCATGCTCAGTTGAATCAGCCGTATTTAATGAGGCAGAGCACAAAAGTCTGCAGAGTCCTGAAGGACCACACCCTTGTGTGGAATGAGTTTTTCTGGTTTGAGGACATTTTGGATCCCACCTTCAGCAACTAGGACCAGGCTGTTTGAAATGCTTTTTGTGAATTTGTGTAATACATGAGGGCTGTTCATTATGCAGACATCCTGGAGATATTTGTTGTGTTGGAATGCAGATGCATTAAAATTAAAAAGGCTTAAAAAAGCTGAGAGGGTTGGTGGTGGCCTAGTGGGTAGGATACTTGCCTCCGGACCAAGAGATCATGGGTTTGAATTCTACCTTCATTAACCCCCATTGGGTTCCTGAGCAATACCCTTAACCCCAAGTTACTCCAGGGAGACTGTCCCCCTTTAGTTAGGAAATGGAAGTTGCTTTGGATAAAAATGTCTGATAAATGCCATAAATGTAAAGCTAGGAAATATATCACTTGCAGAACAGAGGTGCTTTGCATATTTCAGAAAAAAAAACATCCTGTGTATTTGGGATAAATAGAGGTTTAAAATGATCTCGTGAAAAATAGAACAATTTTGGTTTATAAACTTAGATATTTTAAGTGGACTTCAGGGAAAATGGTCAAATCAAAGAGTAGGTTAGGATATACAAGCTCTTAAACACAGGCTATTTATCAGTAGCTAAGGGGTAATAGCAGTGGCACCTTCTGGTGTAACTCTTGGCAGGAGATTGTGGGAGCTATGTGCCAGTTCAGAGCATTAGCATGGCCACACTGCTCCAGTCATTGGCACCGCAATCTGACTGCTGTGAGTAATTTTTAGTTCTTTTCAGGGTGCTGAGCTTCTAGCCAGGTGACAAACGTTTTGGGCAATGTCTGTAAATGTTTAGCTTGTTTAGGTTTCCAGGACTCCTGTTGACTCAGACCACACTTTAAATGCAAAAGTTTGGGCACCCCATATTCTTTTGATTTCAAACAAAAGTATGTCAGAATTTTAATGCATGATTTCTGTTCAATTGCTGAATTGAACATATGCTGAGGCTGATTTGTTTCCCCTGTAGAGAATGTGTTGACCTGAGTTTGTTTTATAACTTGTTATAGGGACATTTTTGAAAAGCCAGCCTGTATACATCCTGCTCTCTCTGCATAGTATTACAGAATATTGTAAGAAGAGTGTTTTCCTGAAATTTGGATGAATTCTCCTGTTCTCTGACGGACAATCAATATAATGCAACAATTAGAATTAGAACATATTGGACTTTAGCATCAAACTGATTACTCCTCCATTTCAACATTTTCTGTATTTTTTAAAGGAAGAACATTTTAGTTGCTGTATCTACTTTTGACATTTATTATTCAAATCTGCCTGTGTCTTTGAAAGTCTCTGCTTCTTATTTCACCAAGACATCTGAATAAGAAGCTGTCCATCATACATAAATCATAAAAAAAGATCGTTTTTTTTTTATCCCCTTTGTGGTTTTTATCCCCTCTGAGTCTTGCCAGCTTCAGTATGAATTTGCCCAAAGTCACCAACCTTGTGTATACTCTACCTGTGTTATGAATTATGATTTTTCTAACATATGATTGACAGTTGGCAACACATTAGTGCTCCAATGCTTTTAAACCTGTTATTAGATGAGGAACATAAGAGGGATTTAATGCAATGGGAGCATCCAGGTGTGATGACCACTGCAGTGCCAGGACACAAGGTCACACTACTCCAACTGAAGAAGCCCATTAGTGTGATAAGAGCTTTGTGTGTGTGCTGGTGATGGGGGGTGAACACATACATAAACCAGTCCTCTCATAATAAGCCCCTATAGGTCTGTCCTGTTGTCTTCTGTGAGTTCAGGGGTACATCCTTCTGGACGGGGCTTGGTGACGCTACACCTTTTACAATCTTGAGAAGTGCACCCTCCTCCGTCTCTTTAGGATCTCTCTCTCTCTCTCTCTCTCTCTCTCTCTCTCTCTCTCTCTCTCTCTCCCTCTCTCTCTCTCTCAGCAGTCACACAGTGAGCGTGACTCTATAAGGCTTCTCTCTGCAGGGATTCCTTGCGCAAGTCTATTTGCTTACTACTCTCAGCGTTTGTGTGTGATGTGGGTAGCAAGGGACAGAGGTTTGTGTGCATAGGGGATTGTTGTCTAGCATCCTGCTGTCTTGTTTAGCACCTGCGAGATGAAGAAGTTTGTAACCATTGTCCTGCGTGGCCTGGTCAGCCTGTCTAAGGATAAGCCCTGGGGGAAGGAGCACGCTCAGCATCTGAAGAGAGAGGGCAGGAGACGACGGACTGCATTCGAGTGGAGTAAGGTGATGGCCTTCAGGGTGGGAGGGACCACCTCACTACAGTAACATGTACCTGTTGGAGAAAGTCTGTTCTGTGCTGTGGAGTAAACAAGGCCATCCAAAACTATTTAATCTTTAATTTAATCATAACTTAATCCTAATGTTTAGTTTACGCATAATGTTGTGGCTTTAGCAAAACCATCTAAAAACAGGTTGTTATGCTAAAACATGGCCTTTTAACTTTGACTACAGTGTCTGGTTTACATCTTATGTATCTTATGTATTTTGGATATTTATTTCTTTTCTTTTTTTCTTCAAAATACTTTATGGATTTTGTTACTTGATATATGCTAAACCTGCTTGCTAAGCAGACTATGAGTAACTTTAATGACTTGCTACAAAGACTAGATCTTGTCAACATTGGGATGTTCAGTACCTTCATTTGGACACAAACTTGAATACACTAGAGCTGTGTATTGATGTAATCATTATTGCATTCATATAGGCAGACTATCATAACACCATATTACTGACATTGATTTTTTGAGCAGTATTGACTGCTAATATAAGGAGTTAATTATATTCTGTGCTTGATGTGTTCACACTTGTGGCCCTTCTCCACAGCATGTTTGTTTTAATTAACCACTAATAACATCAGCGTGGGTGACACAGCTTTGTTATTAATCTCTAGGCCTAGATGCTATTTTTGTACCAAAGTTAGAAATGCAGCCATTCCCCCACTGCTTAGATGTAGAATGATCAGTTATTAATCTGATAATGAATTAATGCTTAAATAATTTAATAATTTTTTTTTCAAATTCATTATGTGATTTATATATAAAACAGTTTTTACGATTGGAAAGAAGAGATTCATCAAGATTATCATCAGTTGCCATTCTTCAGCACTATTCTATAATCTTTGTTTTATTGCACTTAATAGAATGGCTTGTTAATATGATAATGGATTAGGTCTGATGCATTGATGTTGGGAGGAGGATAGTGATGGAGGGAATCTGTTGGGACTGTGCGCTCTCCCTCTCATCCTTGTTGGCAGTCCTAATCTTTTCATCCCCATTGTTCCGATTAATCTCATCAAAGAAGGACGACTGCCACTGCTTCCTAACCACTTGGACAACTGAATTATGCATGCTCTTTTTTTTTTCTTTTTTCTTTTGCTATCTCCTTTATCCAACCGCAGAGAAAAATGACAGCAGTGCACATTTTTTGACATCACATTCATTTTGTCCTTTGTACAGAAGAGACTGTTTTGAGGGGAGATGATTTTTAGGCTCTGGTGCAGAGCTTTCTGTTTGCTTGCTGCGTCATGGAATGCTCTCCTCTTGGGTCTACACTGAAGTGTTTTAATGCTTGTTTTCAGTAGCAAGGTAAATATTGAACTGCCATTTCTCAAGTGTAACTGTAAGACAGTAAAATGGTGATCTGTATTAAAGCTAGGCACGTTAACACATTATTTACTGAACTTATAACTTATAATTTACAATAATTTTAGCGTGCAAAGCCCTTGTATTTTGTAAGTTCACTGCTTTTTGGGGTTGCAGCTCTGCATCACTCCCCCACCTCTGTCAGCGTGTCTTGCTCGATTAAAATTTTAATCTAGATTAATTCCAGTGAGACTAATCTAGATTTAAAAAAATTATATATGACCACCCCCACCCACGAGTCTTTTTACGTGGGTGTATGCCTACTGTGAAAAAGGGACGTCACTAGAACGGAAAGACAAGGGGGGCTTAGGCCCCAGGGTTGTAGGAAGGAATTAATGTGTATAGAGGGCTGAAAACTTTTCACCAAACCTTTCCTTTCACTTAAGGAAAAAAGTAAAGTTAAGCAGTGAACAG